>JAVJIF010003507.1:0-79227 GCA_038442645.1 Agave tequilana | reverse complement strand
GTACCGGACTAACCCACTGACTATCAGAAATAGGGTAAATGATACCCGCATCTAAAAATTTTATTATCTCTGCTCTCACCACCTCTTTCAAAACAGGGTTTAAACACTTATGTGGTTCTCTCGAGGTCTTGGCATTCTCTTCAAGATGAATTTGATGCATTACCACAAAGGGGGTAATTCTTTTGATGTCTACTATGGTCCATCCTATGGCTTCCTTATGTTCCTCAAGAACATCTAGCAACTTTTCTTCTTGGTCCTTATCTAAATGAGATGATATGATTACAAGCAAGTTTCTGACTCACCTAAGAAGGCATACTTCAATGTGTCGGGTAAAAGTTTGAGCTCCAACTTGGGAGGCTCAAGATTGAGGAACAGGAACAGATGTTGACAATGGTGAGGGTTCTATCTTAGGTCTCCATAGGTTGGTGTCCATGATGGGGATAGAATCTAACAATGCATTCACCTCTTCTATAAACTCCTCAATATCAAAATTCATTTCAAAATGGGCCAAGCATTTCTCCAAGGAGTCTTCATAGTAAGACTCCTCAAAGGTGCGATTGACCGACACATCAATCATATTGACATCCTCATTATCGTCCATTACATGTGGTTTGAAACTAGTTTGGAAAACGTTTAGCTCAACTGTCATATTCCCAAATGACAAGATCATGACTCCATTCCTACATCTAATAACAGCATCAGCAGTAGCAAGAAATGGTTTCCCTAAAATCACAAGGGAGTGATTATTTGGATCTCTAACTGGTTCAGTGTCTAAGACCACAAAGTCATCAGGGAAATAGAATTCGTCGACCTTCAAAATAACATCCTCAACAATTTTCTTGGAGACCTTAACTGACCTATCTGCTAGAAGCAATGTAAGGTTAGTGGACACTAATCCATAACCTGATCTCCTGTCCTAACAGAAATAGTTGGACTCCTTGTATCCTCATATTTAGGTGCAACGGCTTGCTGGATAAGACGTGATGCTTGTGTAGCCAATGCAACTTCACGAGGCACATAACTTTTCCTCTTGACTGTAGTTAGGTCCTTTAGAAATTTAGCATATGAAGGTATCTGATTAGTGGCATCCAAGAAGGGAATGTTGATTTGGACGTTTTTAAAAACTTTCAAAGTTCCCTCACAGTGATTTTTCTTCCTAGTTGGTTGAAAACGTTGAGGAAATGGGGCTTTGGGCACAAAAGATTTGTCATGATTGTCTGCATAACTTGATCATCTTTCTTTGTTGACTCCTTTAGTTCCTTTTTTTCTTTTTCTTTTATAATATTAGGATTGTTTGGTGGATCTTGACTTGGTTGTCCACTCTCTTGCCTGACCGTAAAGTGTGGATGGCTTGAATTTGACGGTTTGAATCAAAACTAATTTCAAACTGGCCTGTTAGAGTGTTTTGAGGAGCAGGTTTTCCTCTCGGATTGGGCACAGTTTGACTAGGAAAATGTCCTTTCTCTCTCTCCCTAACAGTTACAGCTAACTGTTCTATCTGAACCTCGAACTTGGCTATCGTCTGATCCTGATTGTGACACATTTGGGCTAGTTTATTAGTAGTTGGCTCTGCATGAATTGTTGGAGAGTGTCCTCTAAAGACGGTTTTCTTTGATTGGAGGGACATATGTAGGGACAGATGGTGTTGCATTGAATTAATTTCCCTTGTGAAATTGATTATTAGAAGATGGTCCTTGAAATGATGATCCACCATATCCTTGTCCTTGAGGAGACTTCCATGAAAGGTTGGGATGATTCCACCATCCCGGATTGTATGTTTCACTAAATGGGTTGTTGTTGGGATTGGGTTTGTGAAATGTATTAAGTACATTTGCTTGCTTCGCTTTGATAATTGGCAACCCGGAGCATTGTTCAACAAAGTGGTCTTCGCTGTCACAAAGGACACAAATGGGAGACACCATTGGCTTGGATGGTTCGGGAGCTGAAGATTGTGCTCCCTTGCTTAATTCTAATGCTTCAAGTCTTCGTACTAGATGTCAATTTGGCATCACTCTCAAAATTAGGGTTGACTTTATGTATACCACCCCTGTTAGTGGCAGTTGAGGTGGTAAGTGGCTTATTATCAACACTAATAGGCTCCCATTTTAGAGTGTTTTCTACTACTTCTTCAAAGAATTGCCATGCATCATCGGCCGTTTTGCTCGTGAATGTTCCATTACGAAGGGACTCAATCATGGTCTTATTCGAGTAGTTTAACCCTTCGTAAAGAATTTGAATCAAACGGATCTTTTCGAATCTGTGATGGGGACACTCAAGTAAAAGATCCTTCAATCTTTCAAAATATATGAAGAACGTCTCCCCTTGTAGTTGATGGAAGGTGTTTAGGGCTAGACGTATGGTAGCAGTTTTCTGCTTAGAATAGAACTTTCTATAGAAGGCTTCAGCTAATCCTACCCAAGTAGAAATTGAACCCGGTTGGAGAGAAAGAAGCCAAGATTTGGCTCTTTCTTTTAGAGAAAAGGGGAATAACCTAAGTTTTAGGGATTCCTCTGTTATTTGATGATACTTCATGGTTAAACAAATATCCTCAAACTCCCTAACGTGTTGGCATGGATTCTCATTTGCCAGTCATCGAAAGACTGGAAGCATCTGTATCATCCTGGATTTAATTTCAAAATTTGTCGTAAGTGCTGGCAAGATGATACAGGAAGCTTGGGTGGACCTTGTAGGATATATTTAATCCTTTAAGGTCATTTGTTTGGTTTCATTAGCGTCACCCATTGTTGCAGTAGGGTCAAAAATAGTAATGGATTCTAATCGACCCTTAACACGAACCCACTTTCGCATGAACCAGGGTACTGCCCTGATGAAAGATTTTCTAAATCCTAGATAAGATTACAAACAAGATGACTTGACCAATTAATTACAATCAAGTGTTTTTCTTTATCTTGAATTTAATTTAAAGGTAATCAGTTTTTTTTCAATCACTAATATTAAGAGAATAGAATTCTCCCTAGTTAGACAGCTCTTAACTGGGTTGGAAGGATTGTGGGTTTACCGGTCAAACCCGTCAAACAAGTGATTCAGTTCTTCCTCCAGGCCAGGCACCGCCGCAATGGGTAAGTCACCTTTTCTATACAAGGAAGTTCCTCTTCGAAAGCTTGAAGGTGTTCACAGGAGTCTTCCCAAAATAGTTTCACTTAAATGAGCTCAAAATCCTAGTGGCTGAGTTCTAATTGATTTTAAATTAGTTCAAGCTTGGGAAAAAAACTTGTATGCGGTTGTGATTTTTGAGCTAAGGAATGGGTGATGAAATCCCGACCTTATGTGAGGGGGGACAGCTCTTAAAATCTTTTTATGCAAGTATGCACTAATGTAACACAAAATTCAATCAATAAGCACCTCCAAAATCTCGCTGATAAGAGATTCGTGAGTAGAGTTAGAAAATACTAACCTTTCTGGCGACTCTAAAGCAAGCAAATGTTTATTTATTTTTGTTTTATTTTAGCAAAGCAATATGTCATAAGCAAGCAAGCTTCTTCTTGCTGTGCAAGTCTTCCTTTGTTCATGCAATATCCCTACAAAAGAAAATTTGAAATTAAATCTTAGAGATGGAAAGAAAAATAATAAAAAAAGAATTTTGAATTTTTTTAAGATTTAACTTTCCGAATTTTATTTACAGTTTTTGAATATTTTTTATTTTTTAATTTATTTTAATATTAAACTAGAAAAGATTAGATGTTGATTTTCAAAACCAAGATTTTCATAAGTCCCCAGCAACGGTGCCGAACACTGTTCGTATTTCGAAGTTCATGAAAAACTCCATCGTTGTTGAATCACGTACAAGTTATGAAACCTAAACTTGGTAGAATCTTTTTAACAAAGTGTGTACTGGTAAGTATATGATCGAATCCACAGAGACTTGTTCTTAAAATTTTAGTTATTAAAAATCTCACTTTTATCTTACTCTAGTTGAGAAATCCCTTGGATGAAGGTTGGAATTTTATTTTTTTAAAATAAATAAATATCTTGTAGAAGAAAGCAAAAGCAAAAAAAAATATGAATAAAGTAAAAAAAAATAAAAATATGAAGAAAGCAAAAGAAGAAAGAAATACTAACCTTTTTGCGAAGATTTGAATAACTAAAGTAAAAAAAGAAATTAAGAGATTGGTACGAAGGGAAGAGGAAGATGAACTGGTGAACTTGTTTCTTGTCGTTGCCTTGATGTCTCCCCCTTCAAACGATGCTAAAAACAAAAGAAGCTAATAAAAGAAAAGAGAAAATAATATGCATAAGATTAGTGATGACTTCATGGAATCAAATATGTAAGAAAAGAATAGCATTAAAAAAAAGAAAAATTAAAGAAAGACTTAGACTGAGCGCTGCAACATCGTGAAGAAGAATTATGAATTTTATTCAATAAGCATCAAAATCCTCTCCAATCTAACATTACAACGCTCAAACTCTCTTGTTCTGGCTTTTCAGGTTTCTCGTCTTCTCTTTCTCAATGAATACAGGTATTTATAGGAAAATAGTGATAAGGGAGAGCGTAGGGAGATAGGAAGAGTTGACAATTTTTGAATTTCAATCTTTCCTTTATCGCCAAACTTGATTTGATTTATCTAGAATTCTGATCTGTAGCTTATTGGCGTGTTGATTGCTGAATATTGTTCATTAGATTATAGAATTCAAAATAGTGATCAACACAAGAGTTGTAGGCCTTTAAATCTTCTTTCTAGATCATCTTGAATCGTCAGATTTAAGATTCGGTAGCAAAGGTTATGATTAAAATTTTAAACTGTATCCAATCTGAATCCGAATCTAAATTGTTTCATCCCATCCATTGATCTTCTCTCTATCCATTTATCCTCAGTAAATCCAATAGGGTCTTCAAGAATTCATTTTTCTTTGAATTTTTATAGTATTATCTTATCTGGTAAATCCAATCCTCAGATAAGACAAACTAAATATTCTCTGAATTTGAGTCGATCCCTGTTTGATTTGAACTTTTGGGTTTGTTTGGATAGGATTCATGTTTATCTTCTCTTTATCATCCTGGAAGGATTAGGATATTAAGACAAGTGAGTTTGTAATGATTTATTACAGAATATACGTAGGAATGTAATAATGTTTATGCAATATATGTGTCCAAACATTGTTGTTTTGGGAGTTGTGGTTGTGGTGGTTATTGGTGGTGGTGGTGGTGGTTGTTGGTGGTTGTGGGGAGTTGAAGGAGGAGATGGTGGTGGGGTGATTGGAGTGGAGGAATTGGGGGAGTTGGTGGTGATTTTGGAGGAGAAGTTTTAATGGTGGGTTTTGTTGAAATTGAAGGAGTGGTATTTGAAGAGGAGGAAAGTGGGGAGGTGGGGGTGCTCGGCGGCGGCTAGGGGCGCTGGCGGTGGGTAGCGCTGGTGGTGGAGGCAGCGGTCATGGAGGGGAGGGAGAGAGTTTGGTGGGAGAATGAAAAATGAGATGATGGAGAAGGAGAAAGGGAAAAAGAGGAAAAAATTAAAAGAAGAAGGAGAGGGAGAGAATGGGTGAAGGAATGGGGGGTAACGGGGGTGATGTTGGTGGCTGCCAGGGCTACAGGGAGTGGGTCGGCAGGGGCAGGGCATGGGAGAAATAAGGGAGAAGAAAAAGAATAGAAGAAAAAAAATGAAAAAGAAAGGAAAAAGGAAAAAAAATAAAGAAAAAGAAAAGAAATTAGAAAATTAATAAAAATATATATTATTAAATAATTAAATTAATAGAATATTCTGGGAGTATAAAGTAGAGGTATGGAGAAAGAAAAAGCAAGAAAAAAAAGGTTGGAAAATAATATTATTATTTAAATAGGGTAAATTTGACTGTTTCAGAAACGTTCCGAAAAATCCCAAAAATAAAAAATATTATTTTAAGATGCTTGGTGAAATCAGATTTGAGAAATTCAATCTAATTTTCAAAATTAAAAATCCTGAAATCTCCCTGCGATATTGGTCGACACCTGAGTCGGTCAAATTTGATAAAATTAAAAAAATCTAAAAAAAATTATTTAGATAGAAAATGAAATTCTAAGAAGTAATATTAAAGCCGTTTCTAAACATTCAATTTCGTTTGAAAACTAAAAATCTGGGAATTGGTCAACGATGCCTATCGACACCGGTTTTGGAGATTTTGCAAAAAAATTTTAAAAAAATTTAGAAAATAATAAAAAATTTAAAATATTAGAAAATAGTGTTTAAAATTGAAATTGGTCAAATCGGACTACCAGAAAGGTCAAATCAAGTGGCATGCCGGTATCGGGTTCCCGGTTCAGTTCAGGGCTGACCCTGTGACGAGAATCCATATCTGATATCAAATAACATAAGCAATCACAACCCAAAAACAAATACTGGCAGAAAATTGCAATAATACAGTCAAAAAAATCAGGACACGTATCTGGGTACGTATCCCGGGAACGGGGTGCTACAATCAACCCACCTAACAAAATTTCGTCCTTGAAATTTCAATAAGGAAGTGAACACGGAAAAGATTACAGTCAATGATGTTATTATGATAAAGTGAAAAGGACAAGGAAGATTACCAACTCAAGACACCAAAAGTTGGGGAGGTAGCGGTCGCAGTGACATCATCAGGGCTCTTGCTTTGGGTACTGAACTCCTTGTCCTTCCACTACCACATCTGATGCTTCTGCTTCTTCTGCTGACAAATTGTAATCTTGGCCTCTCCCACGGTCAGCTCCAACTCTTGCTCCTCACTGCTGGGGAGGGAGTGGAGCTCTCCTACCAACGGGCTCGGGGTTCCTTCCCGGCAGTGGTGCTGGAAGTGCTAGAGGTGCTGGGTTAGTATTCCACGTCTTCTTGAACGGACAAACACCTAATGAATGATCACCAGATCCACATGCCAAACACAGCCCGTTTGCCCTTCAGCAATTACTTTGGATGTGTCCGGGCCTCAGGAAATATCCGCATATCGTCTCTGAGGGGGAGGTCAGAATGGTCGCCTGACTATCAGATCATTGTTGGGTCTGGTTGGGTCTTCTTCATTCATCAACTGGAAGGGTCTCTTCACTGGCCTATTCTGCATCTGGTGCTTGTCCTTCTTCTCCAGTCCCCGTTCTACTTATCGGGCAATAGAGAGAACCTGAGAGTACATCTTAAGCTGCTGAGGGATAAGAAATATCTGGATGTCCATCTTCAGCCCCTGTTGAAACCTGCTGGCCCCCTTCTCCTCATCGCTCACCATATAGGATTCAAATCGACTGAGCCTTAGAAATTCAACAACGTACACATCCACAGATCAGTTCAACTGTTGCAACCTGATGAACTGCTCCTCCATCTCTCTCTGAGCCATTACAGGGAAGAACCTCTCACAGAAAGCCTTCAAAAGCTAATCCTAAGTAATAGGTTTCTCTAATCTCGCTTCTTCTTCTAACCACTAGGTTCTGGTCACATCTTTCAGCTGTATCTTGGCCACTTCTACCAGGTTCTCATGAGGAATCTGAACTGCCTTCAGAAGATCTGTAGTATCAATCAGCCACTGTTCGGTGTCCAACGGCTTCTCAGTACCCGAAAATGTAGCCGGCTGTAGTCTTCTAAAATCGGACACATTACCAGGCCTCTACTCTCTAGGTGCTATCAATAAGGTATTTCGCAAGAGCTCTGTCTGCTGATGCTGACTCTCCATCATGCCATGAGGTACCCTCATCATGTTGTCGCTCTCTCTATTAGAACTGTCACGAGAAGTGTCAGGACCGTTACGTGTTCTCTGACCTTCCATATCTGAGTTGGTTGAAGGGATGACGGGAAGAAGCTGAAAGGAAAAAGATAGAAGGGTCTCAGGATCTAAGGAAAAGATTGCGAGGAAGAAATAGATAACACCGCACTTGCGATTGGAATGTATATTCAAGACTCGTACTCTCAAGCTGTAAATTAATATATCATTAATCTACCAACTGGTTGTACTGAAGATATGAGAGCCTAGGCTCTGATACCACCCTATGGCGCGCCGATCCCGCGGGTACGGAGACGTCATTACGATGTATATATGCAGGTCGGAAATATCCTCACGTATATACGCTAAGCATCAGTATAGGTAAGAATCAGGGTGCGAAAGCACAGTGGTAATATACATCCTAACAGAAAAATATAAGTACATGGTTATCACAGAGAGTGATACAATATTACAGGAATATTACATCACTAAAAGATACAAAAGTACAATACATGAAGAGATATACATAATAAAAGCTGAGACATGCTCACGAGCAGCAAGAGGAGTCTCGAGAGCCAATCAAGAGAAGAGCTGGGAGGAAAGGACTACGGTGGCATCCACTAATCCATGCCTCTGCTGCACCCTCTGATCAACTACAGCAAGGTCAGTGCAGTCCATGCTCCTGGATCTGGACATGAGAATCTAAGGTTGTCAGATGCAACCCGCGAGTACATATGATAAAGCCAAGTGGAGTGCATATCAGGCAGTCACACGTGTACATGAATGATGCATCGTGGATATAAGCACATATGAGCATGAAATGAAACAATAAGTAAAATAACTACAGGAAAATCCAGTTATACAAGCCCACATTACCGATCCATGAGATTAGTACATCGAAGAAATAATCCAAACAAGGAAACCCTCATATATATACCCTACACCTCACGTCACTGTAATCTGAGCTTATATAACCTGAATTTGCCTTCATAATAACAGAATAGTGAAACAGTATGGAAACCCAAAAATAATCAACAAAGTAGCACAAGTATTATGAGCAGGATAATGTATTGTATCATAGGTCTCCCAAGTACAGATCAAGTGTATAGCTAGTTTGATATCATGAGCAAGTTATTATTATGTTTTTAAGACTCATCTGATTTGTATACATCAGTATGTGTCCCTTTCCACATACTTTAGCATACAGACTGAAGTGTAAGTTATTGAAAACTTATGGGGATCGACGAACCATGTTTAGAATGGGTCCCGTACATACCCAGGACAACGGTCAAGGAGTATCTGGTACTGAGCCAAAACGTACCGCTAGGTACCGGGACTTATTGTACGCCCAAACAGGAATAGGATGTTACCACTCCCACAGGAATAGGCCCAGGGGCTTATGGCACAACCGGCAGGCAGGGCAGTAGGGGTGCCAGTACACCCCAAGGAAACACTTGGTGGCCTCCAGGTCGAATCCAAGTATATGGCCACACGACACTATAAGACTATCATAAACATGGAGACTATATCGGTACTCATCAGTTTCCCCCATCCCGACGTAAGTTGTCTAATTATTACAATTTGTTTAGTGGTAATGTCCACAGGGTATTCATAGTAGTCCTATATCCATGGTTATCCAATTACGGGAATCAATAAGAGGATAATATCAGGAGTCTCCCTTTTTCAGGGGTTCAGAAATACAAGAGTTCAGGAGCGCAGGAATTCAGGAGTACCAAATGTCTAGTAACAATATAATGATATGCCAAGTCCCCATAAAAGTGATAATCATGAATATGCAAAGAAATACAAGTGTCTGGTGTAATAGTATCCAGTTAGGTTTAACAATATCTGGTCAAATCTACTTGTACCAGGTGATAGCATGTCAAGTGAGTGATAGCATGTCAATTATCAAGTGTCATCTATCAGGTGTCAGGTATTAGGTGTCAAGTGGTAACATGTCAAGTACTGGTGTCAGTATCGAGTGTCAAGTATCATGTGTCGAGTGTCACATATCAGTGCCAGTGTCAGATATCAAGTGCCAAAGATCAGGTGTCAAGTATAACATATCAGTACCAGTGTCAAATATCAAGTGTCAGAGATCAGGTGCCAAGTATAACAAAACAAGTGCTGGTGTCAGTTATCAAGTGCCAGAGATCAGGTGTTAAGCATAACATATCAGTGTCGGTGTCAGATATTAAGTGTCAGAGATCAGGTGTCAAGTATAACATATCAATGCCGGTGTCAGATATCAAGTGCCAGAGATCAGGTGTCAAGTATAACATATCAAGTGTCGGTGTCAGATATCAAGTACCAGATATCAGGTGTCAAGTATAACATATTAGTGTCGGTGTCAGATATCAAGTGTCAGATATCAGGTGTCAAGTATAACATATTAAGTACCGGTGTCTGATATCAAGTGCCAGAGATCAGGTGTCAAGTATAACATATCAGTGCCGGTGTCAGATATCAAGTGTTAGAGATCAGGTGTCAAGTATAACATACAAAGTGCCAGTGTAAGATATCAAGTGTCAGAGATCGGGTGTCAAGTATAACATATTGGTGTCGGTGTCAGATATCAAGTGCGAGAGGTTAGGTGTCAAGCATAACATATCAGTGCCAGTGTCAATATCAAGTGTCAGAGATCAGGTGTCAAGTATAACATATCAATACCAGTGTCAGATATCAAGTGTTAGGGATCAGGTGTCAAGTATAGCATGTCAAGTACCGGTGAGAATACCGAGTACAACATCATATATTAACTCATATAGCGATGTGTCAAATACTAAAAACTACAATAGCAATTGTTAGGCATGTAACGGTAATAACAAAACATGAAGCAACAAAAGAAAAGTACTCACCCAAAACAGAATAGATGCTTGTTCAAGAGAAACTGTACTCGCATAACAAGATATCATGAATTAAAAAGCAGGATAATAATTATTGGGCATCTAACGATGGTAATAAAGCATGAAGCAACACAAGAAATATACTCGCCTAAAAACCGGAACATAATACCTAGTTAAAAATCTGGGAAGTCCGCTAACACGTGCAAGCAAGCTACTAATCCATATATTAAAATATATGTAATTAATTTAGATATATATTTATATATATTATATATTATAAATATTAGAGAGAGAATGAGAGAGGAGAGAGATAGAGGAGAACTTGTTAGAGAGAGAAGGCTAGAGAGAGAGAGAGAGTTGTAGGTGAGAGAGAGAGAGAGAGAGAGAGAGAGTGTGTGTGTGTGTGTGTGTGTGTGTGTGTGTTGTAGAAAGGTGGGGAATTATGAACTAAGGGGAAGGGTAAAAATGGAAAGAAGGGAAAAAAAAGGAAATGAAAGAAAGAAAGATAGAAAGAAAGAAGGAGAAGAAAGAAAGGAAAGGAAAGGAGAGGAGTGGGGGGAGGCTGGCCGGTGGCCTAGGGGTGGCGACGGCGCCGCCGGGGAAGGGGCACGTGGCCTAGGGCCCGGGGGAGGGGTGGTGGCTAGGTGTTGTATGTTGTTTTTGTTGTTTGTGGGAGTTGGTGGTGTTTGTGTTATTGGTGGTGGTGGTGGTTGTGCTGGTTGTTGGTGGTTGTGGGGAGTTGGAGGAGGAGAAGGAGATGGTGGTGGTGGGGTGGTTGGAATGGAGGAATTGGTGGAGTTGGTCGTGAATTTTGGAGGAGAAGAGTTTTAATGGTGGTGGGTTTTGTTGAAATTGAAGGAGGAGTGGTATTTGAAAAGGAGGGAGTGGGGAAGGGAAGTGGGGAGGTGGGGGTGTGGCGGCGGCGGCTAGGGGCGCTAGCGGTGGGCAGCGCTGGTGGTGGAGGCGGCGGTCATGGAGGGGAGGGAGAGTGTTTGGTAAGAGAATGAAACATGAGATGATGGAGAAGGAGAAAGGGAAAAAGGGAAGGAAATTAAAAGAAGAAGAAGGAGAGGGAGAGAATGGGTGAAGGAATGGGGGGAATGGGGGTGCTGTTGGTGGCTGCCAGGGCTTCAGGGAGTGGGTCGACAGGTGCAGGGCATGGGAGTAGTAAGGGAGAAGAAAACGAATAGAAGAAAAAGAAAGAAAACGAAAGGAAAAAGGGAAAAATAAAGAAAAAGAAAAGAAATGAGAAAAATAATAAATAAATATATTATTAAATAATTAAATTAATAGAATATTCTGGGAGTATAAAGTAGAGGAGTGGAGAAAGAAAAAGCAAGAAAATAAAAGATCGAAAAATAATATTATTATTTAAATAGGGTAAAATTTGACTATTTCAGAAACGTTCCAAAAAATTCTCAAAAATAGAAAATATTATTTTAAGATCCTTGGTGAAATCAGATTTATGAAATCTAATATAATTTTTAAATTAAAAATCTTGAAATCTTTCGGCGATGCTAGTCGATACCAGAATCGGTCAAATTTTGATAAATTTAGAAAACTCCCAAAAAATGTATTTAGAAAGAAAACAAAATTCTAAGAAGTAATATGAAAGCTATTTTTAAAAATTCAATTTTGTTTGAAAACTAAAAATCTGGGAATCGATCAGCGATGCTGATCGACACTGGTTTTGGAGATGTTGCAAAATAATTCTGAAAAATTTCAAAAAATCATAAAAATTTAAAATATTAGAAAACAGTGTTTGAAACTAAAATTATCAAATCGGACTACTAGAAAGGTCAAATCAGGCGATATACCGGTATTGGGTTCCCGATCTAGCCGGGCTGACTCTAAGACTGAGAATCTAGATTCGATACCAAATAACATAAGCAATCACAACCCAAAAATAAATACTGGAAGAAAATTGCAATAATACGGTCAAAAAAATCGGGATAAGTATCTGGGTACGTATCCTTGGAATGGGGTGCTACACTCACCATCGCTGGGAGCAATCCTAGTGGTCCGCCATGAGTTAGTAAGACAGACGGATAGACGACGTTCAGTGCTAAGAGTTCAATAGAGAGCATGGGCAAGACGTCTCTTTTCAACCAAAGCATCAAGAATTCGACTAGTAAGGCCCTGTCTAATATCGGGACCTTGTCTTGGTGGTGGAATCTTTCGAAGATTATGTCAGGCTGGAATGTATCTGATTGAAGCTAAACCTGCACAAAAAATACGGAATTTCAGATCTTATAATAAAACTGTGCAAGTGCTCAATTATTACCGCTATAGCAAGTGGCTATGCGGGTCATGATCCACAAGGAGGGTTTTGCGATAGAAGCGTTTACGTTCTTTATTGAAATCTTATGAACACAAAACGAGAGTTCTTCTCTGTTTTTAAGTTAAGAAAATGAAAAAGAAAGTTATGTTAAAGTTAAGAAGAAAGTGATAGAATAGAAAGTGAAAAAAAATCAGAAAATGGCGAAAGCGACTATGTACAAATGAGTCGAAAGAGAATGATTTGGAAGAGGTGGTTGGTGATCTAAACTAAGAAAGAAAGAAAAGAAAGAAAGAAAAGCGAAGAATACTTACCTAGATTGATTGATGACTTACTTGGAAACCTTTGCTTGTTTTACCTTTGCTTTGGAGGCGTTCAACGCATGGGTCATGGGATCGAGCTCAGTCCCCGTTCGCATTAGGTCATCAAGACGAGCAAAAATGAGGTGATACGGATCTTGAGGAGGAGAACATCACCATGAGTCATCGTTGGCACTCACAAAGACTTTGTTAGACTTGTGCTTTGGAATTCACTTGCATTCTCATCAAAAACAAACGAGGTAAAGTAGAAGAGGAAGACGAAAACAAAATACAATGAAAGTAAAGCAGAATATAAACAACTGTTACCTTATTGCTTGAAACAATGGAAGAAAGGAGGAGGGTACATCGGTGTCACTCTCAACATATGCCTCTCTCTCTTGCTTACATGAATCATCATCTAACCTAAGCTACATACAAGTTAAATAAAAGAAAAACCTAAACTACGAAATGGAAAAACTAGTCTAAATCCTAACTCTGCATTGGCCTCCCATTTTGCGTGCAAAGACTGCCCTTTTATGGCATAACCCACACGAGGGGGATCCCGGGGAGATCGGGGGAGCAAACGCTCCCCCTAACTCCCCAACAATGCCGCGGAAATGCGGCTTGGGCCGCGTTTCCGCGGCCAGGGTGTGGCCAGGTGGCCACACCCTGTTGGTGGGTCGCCAAGGTATTCCCCTCTACTTTTATCTTAAGTTGGTTTCTTCGTTTGTGTCCCGGATTCTGACAAAATGACCTTAGATTCTTGGCTTTAACCGATCGAATCTGAGAGGATTCTTCTCAACCGGTTTTCAACCTCTTGATTTTGCCCTGATTTCTTGAGTGCGAATTTATTCTGATTTAACTCAGAATTTTGGTGGGCTTTTGGGCTGATTTCTCTTCATCTCCTTTAAGAATGGGCCTGCAAATAAATTAAGCAATTAATTAAGACAATGCAAAGTTTTATTCTAAAATAAGTATGGAAATATGATATTAAATATGCAACATTAGTGACCAATCACACCCCCATATCTATCTTTTGCTCGTCCTCGAGCGAAACAACCAAACTATACTAAGGATTATTAGACCACTTTCGCAGGTCGCGCGATTGCACTGAGCATGTGCAACAAGCCATTAAACCTCTAGGTTTCCCCTAGAGGACGAGTTTTGTCTCGTGAGGGTTTTCAGCGGATTGCACCCACAAAATCCATGAAGAAAGGGAAATAAAGAGTTAGTATTTTCGAAAAGCATTTTGAAAGAGAAAAATATTTGAAATATGATTGTAAGATCTAAGCAATGTATAAGTTATAGGAAAACCAAATTTTTCATTCCTAAACTTAGTCTCTATTCAAAAATTTGTTATCAATCAAAGTAAGGAGTCAAATTGTACTTCTCATCTAGTCTATTACTTTATCCTAAGTCATATGCACCTTGTGATTGTGAAGTTTACTAAGGGTTCTTCAACATTAACTCCCATGCCTTATATTTATTTATTTTTTTGTGAAAATTATTCCTCAATTTTATTAGGCTTTCTAATCTACCCATGTAACAAGCATTCAGTCGGTGATACCCAAACCGGACAGTTTTAGGGCAGCAGGTGAGAAAACACCCCTAAGGACTTAAATACTCGAGCAGATAAGGCCACGAAAACAAGGTTTTTATTTATACGATGTACCCCTTTTAGGCGTGAATACTTATGCTTAATGAGGCATAAATACCCAGCTTAATCAGAGGATACACATTTTATTTTTTTCTCATCTAATTATCTTTTGCATAAATACTAAGGCATGCTTAGGCCAAAGCACCTAGCTAATCAATAATTAGACTTTTTTTCCTTCAAACTCATCTAATTATCTTTTGCATAAATACTAAGGCTTTCTTAGGCCAAAGCACCTAGCTAATCAATAATTAGATTTGTTTATCTTTTTTTTTTAAAGGCATAAGAATCTTTGTTTTTGAACCCTAAGTGTGTAAGTGTATGAAGTGTGCATATTTCATCAAGGTAAAGATCAAGACCGAATTACTTTGACAAATTTTCTTCCTAACCCTAAAAATCAAACAAATAATCTTATTTTGACCAAGTATAAGAAATCCTAATTTGGATTTTCCTATTCCTTAAAATTAACTTAATTTCTTACAAAAATAAGTCAAAATATTGTTTCTATTTTTCAAAAAGTTTTTAAAAGTAAAAAAAATGTTAAATTTTTTTATTTTAAAGAAAAAGAAAAGTTATGTTAGACCCTCCCCCACACCTATCTCATGCATTGTCCTCAATATATGAATTAATGCATAGATGCATGAAAAAGAAGAAAGGGAAGAAAAATGTTACCTTAAGGTGGTGGTTCCGGTGGTGGTCTGATTGGTCCACAAAACGCGGCCCAATCAACTTTTCTTGGGTCTCGGAGGAACCCACCAGAAATATCTTTAATATAACCCATTAAAAAGATGTATCCATAAAGGATCTTTATTAAATATTTAACCCCATCTAATTTCCATATTCCATAACTAATTTCGGAGTCAAATTTGTCAATTACCTCGTCCCAGAATGGAGTATGAAATGATAGAACGGTTGACTTGGACTCAGGAAGGATAGGAACTAATACCGACTCTGGAAGGTGACTTAAGTCAAGTAAAGGTTCAGGAGTCGAAATTGGTTCAGGAATAGGGTCCAAGTCAAGAAGTTAAAACTCAAGTCCACATGTATTTTTCAACAATGGAATGTGACCTAATATGGGTGATTCCAGTTCAGGAATGATAGGTGGAGGAATCAAAACTGACTCTAAAATATTACTCAAGTTTGGTAACACAACAGGAGTCAATATTGATTCAGAAAGTTGAACTGAATCACGGATTTGAGAATCTAGGTCACATATCTCATTGAGTTCAATATCAAAAAATTGAGAACTTGCCAATTTGTCAATAGGACTTTCAAAATTGTATAATTGGTCAAGTTCAATATGATCCTCAAAGACGGGGGATTCAATTTCATGATGAATAGGCACAGGATCTAATGTTGACTCGGGGAAAAGATCGAAATCAGGAGAAGATACCAGAGTCATAATCGAATCAGGAAGTAGAATTGAATCACTAAGTTGGGGTTTAGGATCATATTCATTTTCAAGTTCTATTTCAGGAAAAGGAAAACTTGCTAAACTGTCAATATCTTTTTCAGAATTTGGAGTTTGGGCAAGTTCAAATGGTTGTTCTGAAATGGAATCTTGATTTCCAAAACTACATGACTATTCGGCTCTAACAGAATGGTTAGTGACATCAGAACTGGTCCAACGGTGAGAACGTAGAGATTCGACCATCATATCTATGTCACGATTATGAGTGTTTTGAGCCTGAGTCATGGCTTCAAGCATCTTTTCATAGTTGATAGGTTCATTGTTTTGATGAAAAGATGAAGAATTATCTTGGAAGTGGTAGTGAAATTGTGAGTCGATCAGATTTTGGGATTTGTGTTTGGACTCACGCATACTCATTTCCAAAATTGATGGTTTCCTATTTTGGACGGGTGGAACTGAGTATGACTCTTGAAAATATTGTGGACTCGGTGGAGAAGGAGGACAAGTTGGTTGATAATTATGCTCGGGGGAGGTGAATCCCCACTGACTCGGTGAAGAGTTGAAATTATTATGGACATTATAGTTATTAGATGGGGGACATGGGTTATATTGCTTCGGATAAGACCAATCCGGCACACTAGGTTGGTTAAAGTCGTGATATGCCGGGTTGGTAATATCCGAAAATGAACTTGGTGTGTAATATGGATTATTATTGAAGTTGGAAAAATTATTATTATAAGCCATATCACACAATACAAACAAAAAGAAAGAAAATTAAATAAGCAAACAAATAAAAAAAATTCTAAACTAAGTTAGGGTAGACCTAGACCTAGACGACTCCTAACTGGTTAGACTGTCCACGGGAGGTTTAATGTAGACTTTGACCATAAGCTAATCAGCCAGGTCAGGGTAAGGTTGGTGGGAGATTTTCCGTCAAAAGACGTTCCTTAATTAAATAACCACCAACCTTCGGGCTTTCGGCCCTTAATCCTTTCCTAGACACTGATTTGGTAAGAGTCAAGTTCCAACACCTTTCCCCCTTAGGATAATCTCCTAATTGAGTCCGAGATGTCCCTAGGGCCAACGTCTACTCATTTTAAGTTAGGCTTGGGTTAGTGAGTGCTTGGATTCTGATTTTTGGGCTAAGGAAGGGTGATTAAATCCCCACCTTATCTTGTTATTGGGTTGGTGCCTTTAAAATCAATTAGTGCAAGTGTACAAGATATGTAAGATTCACTCAAAGCGATATAAATCAACCAAGAAGTGAGTCCTATGCTAAATGCAATGCATACGTACCTTGCTCCAGCACTCTTCAACAGTAAAATAAAGGAATTGAAAAGACACGTGCCTAAGATGCAAACGTCTAATCAATTTTTTTAACTTTTTCAATAAACTTTTTACTGTTGGTTTATTAGTAGGTTTATGGTGATGACGTATAAGAAATAAAGATGCAGAAAGCTATGTTTTTGGCAAAGTAAGCAACCCTGCACAAAATCTATTAGTAGTCAACTCTTCTTTGCCGCGGATCCGCGGCTCTGGCCGCGCAAACACGGCAAATCAGAGGGCCCTTGGTCTCTGCTTTCTACAGCAGAGGCCCAAGACCACTTGTATGTCACTGCAACCTTAATTTCCTACTTTGCTTGCCCTATAACCCTCCCCGGCAACGGCGCCAAAATTTGATTGAAGCTAAACCTGCACAAAAAATACGAAATTTCAGATCTTATAATAAAACTGTGCAAGTGCTCAATTCTTACCGCTATAGCAGGTGGCTATGCGGGTCGTGATCCACAAGGAGGGTTTTGCGATAGAAGCATTTACGTTCTTTATTGAAATCTTATGTACACAAAACGAGCGTTCTTCTCTGTTTTTAAGTTAAGAAAATGAAAAAGAAAGTTATGTTAAAGTTAAGAAGAAAGTGGTAGAATAGAAAGTGAAAAAAATCAGAAAATGGCGAAAGCGACTATGTACAAATGAGTTGAAAGAGAATGATTTAGAAGAGGTGGTTGGTGATCTAAACTAAGAAAGAAAAGAAAAGAAAGAAAGAAGAGCGAAGAATACTTACCTAGATTGATTGATGACTTACTTGGAAACCTTTGCTTGTTCTACCTTTGGTTTGGAGGCGTTCAACACATGGGTCATAGGATCGAGCTCAGTCCCCGTTCGCATTAGGTCATCAAGACGAGCAAGAATGAGGTGATACGGATCTTGAGGAGGAGAACATCACCATGAGTCATCGTTGGCACTCACAAAGACTTTGTTAGACTTGTGCTTTGGAATTCACTTGCATTCTCATCAAAAACAAACGAGGTAAAGTAGAAGAGGAAGACGAAAACAAAATACAATGAAAGTAAAGCAGAATATAAACAACTGTTACCTTTATTGCTTGAAACAATGGAAGAAAGGAGAAGGGTACATCGGTGTCACTCTCAACATATGCCTCTCTCTCTTACTTACATGAATCATCATCTAACCTAAGCTACATACAAGTTACATAAAAAGAAAAACCTAAACTACGAAATGGAAAAACTAGTCTAAATCCTAACTCTGCATTGGCCTCCCATTTTGCGTGCAAAGACTGCCCTTTTATAGGCATAACCCACACAAGGGGGATCCCGAGGAGATCGGGGGAGCAAACGCTCCCCCTAACTCCCCAACAATGCTGCGGAAACGCGGCTTGGGCCGCGTTTCCCCGGCCAGGGTGTGGCCAGGTGGCCACATCCTGTTGGTGGGTCGCCCAGGTATTCCCCTCTGCTTTTATCTTAAGTTGGTTTCTTCGTTTGTGTCTCGGATTCTGACAAAATGGCCTTGGATTCTTGGCTTTAACCGATCGATTCTGAGAGGATTCTTCTCAACCAGTTTTCAACCTTTTGATTTTGCCCTGATTTCTTGAGTGCGAATTTATTCTGATTTAACTCAGAATTTTGGTGGGCTTTTGGGCTCATTTCTCTTCATCTCCTTTAAGAATGGGCCTGCAAATAAATTAAGCAATTAATTAGGACAATACAAAGTTTTATTCTAAAATAAGTATGGAAATATGATATTAAATATGCAACATTAGTGACCAATCAGTATCCTCATTGGACTCAATAGTATATGAGCTTACTACCACTAAGATTCCTCCATTTATCTCTTCGTCAGTATTAGAGGCTAGTGATCAGGGGAAACCGTGCACAAAAAGTGTATGTTTTGAAATCAAGAGTTACAGTGTGTTTGCGCTTTGGCTTCATCGATACTTTCGTTATAGCATAGAGGCTAAACGGGTCGAATCTACAGGGACAGGAGGCAATAGAAGCTTACACGGTATGTTCACGTGTATGTTAAAAGTTTTTCAATGTTTGGAAAAAATTAAAAGATAAGAAAATAAAGAATAAAAAGAGAAGTACGGTGAAACACAAAGAAGTGGTAAACATAGAAAGAATATATTTGTGATTTTTGATAGTATTTCTAAAATAAAGTGAAAAAGAAAGAAAATTCATGACTACTAACTACTAATGGCTCTACTAACCATGCTAACCTCTTAGTAATAGTTGCCTTACATGTATAATTGGCCATCACTAGTCCTTAGTTCAAGAGTGTTTCAAAGCATGACCCATACGATAACTTTCAGAATCAAACTCAATAAAACAAGTGCAAGCTACACTTAAACCATCAAAACTAAATAAGAGTAAGTATGGAGTAAAGTAATGTTAGCTTGTTAGAGAGTTAGGAAGTTAGAGTGTTAAATCTATCATCATGAGCCATCAATGGCTCTTGCAAGAGCAAGGCCAAGTAGAGGCTATTAGATTCATGTGAATTATCAAGTAAGAAGTTAGCAAGTTAGTGGTTAGTAGTTAGATGCCACGAGAGAAAATTAGCTAAACATGTAAAAAGAGTTAGAGAAAAAATCAAGAGAGGTAAAGAGAGAACCTTTCATAACTTGTCGTCTTCTATTACAAGCATTCTTACTTTCCAACCATGTATCACTCTCTCCTATTACAAGATCTATAAGAAATAAAAAATACAAAGGAGGAAGAATAAGAAGAACTAAACTAAACTACCCTACACTATAACATGAAACAACTAAAACTATCCTAAAAACTACTCAAAAACTCCTCTCCCTGGGCTCTAGAAAACCCAAGGGTATTTATAGGCAAAATTGGGCACCAGGGTACAGGTACGAAGCCGCGCATCAAATCCTGGCGCGCTACTCCACACCAGAGCCGCGGAAACGCGGCCTGTACCTGGGCAGCGTGCGCAGCGCCGCCTGCTGCGCGCTGCCCGCTTGTCCCCCTGTCGGCTGCATATCCAGTAGTTTTGGGCCCCTGGTTTTGATGAAACTGCTCTCCAAGATCAATGACTATATTATATGCCTTTAATAACCCATTAAATGGTGATTTAGGGTCTTTTTCTTCATTACACACTATGGACCTAGAATCACACAAACAAACTATTATTAGCAGTATTTTATATAAAATAAATGTGCAGCTGTGGTAAAAATTATGTAATATTAGAGACTAATCACACCCACACACTTATCTTTTACTCGTACCGAGCAAAACAAAAAAACTAAAGAAATTATTACACCATTTTCGCAGGTGACCCGATTGCACTGAGCATGTGTGACAAGCCGTTAAACCTCTAGGTTTTCCCTAGAGGAGGAGTTTTGTTTCCTGAGAATTTTCACTGGATTACACCCACAAAATCCATAAATAAACAAATCAAATGTTAGTATTTTAAAACACATTTTTGAAATAGAGAAAAGTGTTCAAGTTTTTTCGCGAAAATATAAGTGATCCAAGGTCATAAGCTACCCAGAAATTATTCTTCCTTAAACTAAGTCAAAATGCAAAATCTTGTTATAAATTAAATGTAAGAATTTAAAATTGAATTGATTCTTTGATCTTTCATAAAACTCTTAGAATAATATGCACTTTGTGAACTTTGAAGATTTTTGGGATATTGACTCTAACTTTTATGCCATTGATTTGTGTATATATATTTTTTATTTATTTAGTATTTATTTTTTATTTTTTCTTCCCTTAGTTTTCTTAGGCTTTCTTATTTACCCGGGTAGTGAGCCTTTAGCTGGTGACTTCCAAACCAGATAATTTTAGGGCACTAGATGAGAAAACATCCCTCGGACTTAAGGACTCGAGTAAACAAGGCCACAAAAGTAAAGAGGATTATTTTATTTTTTTGTCCAGCGTTTTAGGTCTGAATAATCATGCTTCCTGAGGCATAATTACCCAACTTTAATAAGTGATTTTATCATCAATTTTTTAACATTTTTATAGCATTTTTATGATATTTTCAGTCTTTGTTTCAATTTCAAAAATTGTGTAAGTATGAAGTGCACAAATCTAAGGCAAAAAATTCAAGATCAAATTATCTTTTCAATCTTATTTCCATATCTTAAAATTTAAATAAGATCTATTATTTTGACTTGGTTTAAAAATTCATAATTTTATGTCTTCCTAATTCCTAAGATAATCTTAATTTTCTTAAAAATAAATCAAAACTATTTCTCTAATTCAAAAAGTTTTGTAAAGAGAAAAGAAAAGAGTTTTTATACAAAATTTAAAGTTTCCTAAAAAGAAGTGTAAAAGAAAGAAAGTGTAAAACCAACTATGTTAGTAAACCCTCCCCCACACTTATCTCATGCATTGTCCTCAATGCATCATAAATGTGTATATACATGAAATAAATAGAGAGAAAAGGAAAATTACCTCATGGTGGTGGCTCCGGCGGTGGTCTGACTAGATCAAGTGTTGCTACCTAATCAAGATATCGTGGATCTTATAGAAACTCACCAATAACCTCTCTAATACGACCCAGTAAAATGTTGGAGAACTGTATGATCTTATTAAAAAAATTACGCCCATCCAATTTATAATTTTTAAAAATAATTACTGAGTCATTTTCTTCAACATCCTTGTCCAACAATGAAGTATGATTTTGGGAGATGATTTATTTGGACTCAATTGGAACAGGAATAGAAACCGATACTGACTCGGGAATTTGACTCAGATCAAGTCGAGATTCAAAATAGGGAGTCGAAATTGGTTCAAAAATGGGGTCCAAACTAAAGAATTAATGTTCATACACTTTCCCCATCAATGAATTGTGATCATAAGATATTGGGGATTAAATTTCAAAGTGAACTGGTACAGGATTCAATGTTGACTCCGGATAGAGAAAAAATCTAGTAAGATACCGGAGTAATTATTGAATCAAAAAGTGAAGTGGAATTACCAACTTGTGGTTCAGGATCACTTTCAAGCTCAAGTTCAATTTCTGGAAAAGGATAACTTGTCAAAATGTCAATGTGATTTTCAAACCTTGGCGTTTGGTCAAGTTTCAATGGGTTTGCTGAAATTGAAACTTGGTTTCCAAAATAGCATGATTCTTTGGTACAATCGGTAGAGTTAGAGATATAAGGATTGGTCAAAGGTTGACAAGAAAGGTTTCCTCGCTTTCATTGATCAAATCGCTCATTATCGAGTCTAACCTACTGCTAGGCCGGGTAATAGAATTTTGAGTCTGAATCATGTCTTCCATACTCATTGCAATTGGTTCTTCTTGAAAAGGTGAGTATAGAAGTTGATTTTGGAACTTGTGGTGAAATTGTGAGTCCATCGGATTTTGCGATTGCTACTCGGACTTACGCAAGAGTTCCATACTCAAGTCCAAGATTGATGGTTGTTCATTTTGAATCAGTGAGGCTGGAAAAGATGAGTAGGACTCTTGAAAATTTGGTTGAGACGATGAGTCCAATATATTTTTAAATCGTTGCACTTTTTCACAGAATACTTCCAAACGCTTTTCTAGCTCAGATTCTTCTTCAATTGGATATTCTAGAAAAGGAGTATATGGAGTTTGATTTGGAAAGGATTGTGAATTGACTAAATTTTGAATTTGTTGTTGGGACTCAAGTATGTGTTCCATACTCCTTTCCAAATTAGATTTTTCTTCAGTTGGTGGGATAGGAAATGGAGGGTATGAATCCAAATCAGGGAATAAAAATTGTGGACAAGGTGGTTAAAAATTTAACTCGAGGGAGGTGAATCCCCATTGACTCTGTGAAGAGTTGAAATTATTTTAAAAATTATGGTCATAAGATTGGGGGTATGGGTCATATTGAGTCGAAAATCCCAATCCGTCCTATATTACTGGTTCATGTTGTACATATCGGGGTTGAAATTATCCGAGTCAAATGAGATCAGGGTGAAATATGGATTCATATTAGGATTGAAAAAAATTGTTGTTTGTTGAAATCCATATCACAATTTAAAAAAAACAAACAAATAAAGAAAAAGAAAAAGAAAACAAGCCTATGCTAAGGTTGATTTAGACTTAGACGATCCTAACTGGTTAGACTGTCCACGGGGGGTACATTGTCAAAATCTAACCACGAGTTAATCGGCCAGGTAGGGGCAAGATCAGTGGGAGGGATCCGTGCTAGAGCAACGAGTCTAATTATGCCAAACCACTGTTCTTCGAGATTTCGCCTCTCAATCCCCAACCTTAGGCACCGATTTGCAAGTGTCAACTTCTAACAACTTTCCCCTTAGGTCAATCTCTTAAATAAGTCCAAGATGTCCCTAAGGGCCAACGTCTAGCAAATTTTATTTAGGCTTGGGTTATGTGAGTAAGGAGGTGACTTTTGGGCTAAGAGAGGGTAATGACTTTCCCACCTTATGTTATATTGGGTTTTGCCCTTAAGTTCAATTCGTGCAAGTGTGCAATGTACATAAGAATGGACATACAAAGTGAGTAAATCACCCACGTGTTTGTCCTAATTATATGCTATGCAATATGTACACCTCCGTCAAGATCACAACAACAGAAGAATAAAATACAGTATATTGGAATGAAAATTGACACGTGCCTAGATGCAAATGTCTAAACCATTTTAAAACATCCAATTATCGTATTTTAATTCTTAAAATTATTACAATGCACAGTCAATATAAACAAAAACTAGCAGCAGAATATAAGAATATACAAGAATTTACCAAACCACACAAAAGCAAGTGTGGACTTCAGCAATGCTAAAATTTTAACCTGCACACCAAAAACAAAGAAGAAAAATTAACAAAAATGTGAAATCAAACCGTTTCCATCCCCGGCAATGGCGTCAAAATTTGATCGGGGAAAACCGTGCACGAAAAGTGTATGTTTTGAAATCTAAAGTTAAAGTGTGTGTGTGCTTTGGCTTCCTCGATACTTCTGTTATAGCATAGAGGCTAAACGGGTCGAATCCATAGGGACGGGAGGCGATAGAAGCTTATACGGTATATTCACGTGTATGTTAAAAGTTCTTCAATATTTGAAAGAATGAAAAGAAAAGAAAATAAAGAATGAAAAGAGAAGTACGGTGAAGCACAAAGAAGTGAGAAACATAGAAAAGAATATATCTGTGATTTTTTATAGTATTTCTAAAACAAAGTGAAAAAGAAAGAAAACTCATGACTACTAACTACTAATGGCTCCACTAACCATGCTAACCTCTTAGTAATAGTTGCCTCATATGTATCATTGTCCATCACTAGTCCTTGGTTCAAGAGCGTTTCAAAGCATGACCCATACGATAACTTTCACATCCAAACTCAACAAAACAAGTGCAAGCTATACTTAAGCCATCAAAACTAAACAAGAGTAAGCATGGAGTAAAGTAATGTTAGCTTGTTAGAGAGTTAGGAAGTTAGAGTGTTAGATCATCATCATGAGCCATCAATGGCTCTTACAAGAGCAAGGCCAAGTTGAGGCTATTAGATTTATGTGGATTATCAAGTAAGAAGTTAGCAAGTTAATGGTTAGCAGTTAGTTGCCATAAAAGAAAATTAGCTAAACATGTAAAAGGAGTTAGAGAAGAAAACAAAAAGAGACAAAGAGATAACCTTTCATAGCTTGTCACCTTCTATTACGAGCATTCTTACTTACCAACCATGTATCACTCTCTCTGCTATTACAAGATCTACAAGAAATAAAAAATACAAAGGAGGAAGAAGAAGAAGAACTAAACTAAAGTACCCTACACTACAACATGGAGAAGAAACAACTAAAACTATCCTAAAAACTACTCAAAAACTACTCTCTGGAAAACCCCAGGGTATTTATAGGCAAAATTGGGCACTAGGGTATGGGTACGAAGCCGCGCGTAAAATCCTACGCGCGGCTCCACACCAGAGCGGCGAAAACGTGGCCTCCGTGGCTGTACCGCACGCGCCGCCTGCTGCGCGCTGCCTGCTTGTCTCCCTGTCGGCTGCATATCTCAGTTTGTAGTTTTGGGCCCCAGGTTTTGAGAAACTACTATCCAAGGTCAATAGCTATATTATAGGCCTTTAATCACCCATTAAATAGTGAGTTCGGTTCTTCATCTTCATTGCACACCATGGACCTAGAATCACACAAGCAAACCATTATTAGTAGTATTTTATATAAAATAAATGTGTAGATGTGATAAAAATTATGCAATATTAGAGGCTAATCAGCTAAATGAAAGACTAGGCCTGTTCTGTTTCCAAAATCTTGGAACATATGTTTGCCCAAGACATCTGCTTTACTCCTCCAGCCCTCAATCTAATGATTTGGGTGCAGATGTGTTAGTGGCACAGCACCTTCCAGTAGATTTTGGAAACCTATGGGACGTCCTTCAGGAAATTAGGCTACTTTGTGCCGGGTATATACTCTTCATAAGGCATCTCTCCCATCGGCAATCCAAAAACTTCATACATCTCGTGGAGGGCAAACCCTAACTCTCCACTTAGATTAAAGAAAGTACATGTATTAGGATTATACAGCTCCAACATGGTAAAGAAGTGGTAATGGCTCTGCGGAATATCATACTGGACAATCCTGACCGCTGAGTACAAACCCGACGTAGTAGTGACGCTCTTAGCTGCTCGGTGACATAGCTTACCATCCTCGTCCATCATATCTCCTATGATGAGCGCACCACCCTATCGCCCATAATTCAGAAGGCGGGAATTTATCTTTTGTAGCGAGAAATCCGCTGATGAAAGAGTTGGCATGCTTGGCAGTCTCACCCCTAGAGTATTTATGCCTCACTAGCACTAAAGATAACCCGATGATATCTCTACCATTGCTGGCAGGAACCGCACCATGATTACTGATTCATCCAATAGACACCCCTTGTTGTGATTCAACCAGTCCCAATCCATCCGCCTCTGAATAGACATCGACAGTGGGTAGGACAACGGGATAATGCGCTCCATGCTGGGTAAGAAGAAGCGTCGATTGCCAATCTGATGGAGCCATTTGTAGTTACCGTCAAAGAGGTCATCGTTGCTGGTGTCAATGGGGTTCTTGAAGAAGAGCACTAACTTTCGGATAAGTTTTTGACCTCGGACTATAACCTTTCGTCCGAGATGATCTCCCTAAAAGTTAGAATGCTACATCTCGTTAGGTGGGCATTTCACTCTTTATCCTTCTCGGGAAACACGGGCGCGGTCTGAAGCAGGCCGAAGCAAATGTTCCTATTTGACCTTCCCTCATGGCCAAAGTGATGCCTATTCAATAGTGAATCTGCCGAATATCTCACTAGAAAGAAAAAAAAGCAAAAGGGTTAGAATTCTAGAAGCACTAAAGTATTAGAGCTCAAATGCGAGTCTCAACATATGAGACTCGTGTTCAAAGTCAACATGTGAACACTTAGAAAAATTCTAAGTGTTAGAGCTCAAATGCGAGTCTCAAGAAACCTACGTTCAAAGTCTCAAAATGTGAACTTCGCATTTAGAACTTCAAACACAAAGTTCACATTTAGAGAATCAAACATGAGTCCTATAAGACTCGCGTTAATTATCAAAATTTCAAAGTAGTTGAAGGGGTGTTTCCCTTGAAAAGAAATTGGCAAAACCAATATATCACCTTAGATAGGCGCAATGTGAGGTGGAGCGCCACCTACAACAATCGTGGCGGTAGTCCTTCCAGGGATCGTGCTTGATGAGCAGGTCTTTTTCCCTTGGGAGCCATTGAAATTGTTTTAAATCTTTGAAGAAGATGGAAAAGCTTGAAGCTTTGAAAACTTTGAAAAAAAAAACTAAGAGTTTTACTCAGACGCGAGTCTGAAAGTTGAAGATAGTCAAATGATTTGACTCTTGAAAGATTACAGGTCATTTTATAGACCAATGAATGGTTAAGATTCGTGGCGCGAATCTCGAAGCTCACTCTGAGCTTGACATGTGGATAGCGCCAAGATTGTATTTTCATATACGAGCTCAAATGAGTCGCGTCTTCTTTAACGAAGGTCGTGTTTAATACTTCCAACGTGACAATCGTGTTCTCAAAAGCAAAATTCAAATGATAGTTGTGTCTCTCCAATGAAGGCTGCATTTTGACATCTCCAGCACGAGCAGCCCGTCTTAAATGCCAAGGCCGCGTCTTCTCAAACGAAGGCCATGTTCAACCATACAAATGCGACAGTTGCATTTCAAATACAAAACTTTCATAAGGGTTGCGTTCTCTCAAATACAAGAACTACGCTTACATTAAATGTAACAGATTTGCTAACTGAGATCTCATTTTGCATAGTTTGACAGTACATTAGCAAAAGAAATCAACACTGAACCAGTTCCAACAGTACACCAACAAACAAATCAATGCTCAGAGAAGTTCTAAACTGTGTTCCTAGATTCTTACAATAATCTTTCATGGGGCTTCAAATAGTTTAACAATATACTAATGAAGACTAAAATTCAGATAAGATCAAACTTAGGACACTTCAGAAGATTGCCAGTACAATCACGAGGTTCAAATCAACATGGAGTCCAAAGTATTTTTAAATCCATCCAGTCATCTGTGGAGTTTCAAAACTTTGGAGGGGATTTTACAGGCTGTAAAAAATTACTGATGACAAAGCCTCTAAATGTGAGCCTCATGCCAAATGCAAAGTATGCGTTTCAACCTCAGACACGAACCCCGTGTTCCATCACCAAACGCCAGGGCCACGTTTCAACCCTAAACGCGAACTTCATGTTCCAACCTAAACGCGAACTTCATGTTCCTTGCATTTCTCTGTTAAACATGAGAGTCGTGTTCTCGCACTGAGCGTGAGGTTCATATCCCCTCACTAAACGTGATGGTCGTGTCTTAACTCTAACGCGAGGCCTGCGAGACCAGCATTTCTGTTATGACAATGAGACATGTGTTCAACGCGAGATCCGCATTTTTCTATAACAGACAGATATGAAAGTGGGGCTATTACACCCATTTAATGAGGAGTATAACTTATAGATAGATTTAAGGGGTCAGTTACACCCTAAATCCTCTATAAATAGCTGGTGTACAGCTGAAGAAAACACATAGAGTGTTGGAAGAGAAAGATGAGAGAAAAGAGAGAATCTTTATAACTTTTGAGCACAAGTTTACTTTCAATCTCTTTGAGATTTTAGCCATTGTTTAAGTTTATACCTTACTCAGAGTGTTGTTAATGAGAGCAAGAAGATCCAACAAGCTTCACGCCCAGCTCGTCAATGGAGATAAAGACTCACTCTCCACTGTCACATGAAGAATTCAGTATTAAAAAATGGGGAGATTTAACTCTTCCCTCTTTTGTAATCAGATATTGATCCGTTGTAATTCTCTTTTAAATCAATTAAATATTTTTACAACGATTTTTTTTATATAAAGGGACAACCCAATTTGTGTCTACTCGGGCAAGTGTGACATGAGATATAGGATATATCCATAAAGGTTTTCTTCTTTGGATTATCCCCTCGACGTACTAATCTCGTGAACTCGAAAAGCTAAGCTTATAAAACTCATTTTTCTTGCACTAGCATCTAACACTCTATTTAAGATCTTAATGTATGATTGTATGTATGTCCTAACAATTTCCATCTAGTCTATAGCCTCCGTTGTGGTATTTCCCTACTCGGAGGCCAAGAAGCAATCCTCCACTGATGGGATGTGCCCTACTCGAAGGATCATGTCTATACACTCCAAGACGGGATGTGCCCCTACATGGAAGTGTTAGCGTAGACGTGCCTACCAGCCTTTCTCAGCAATCCTACAAGAATTGAAATCCTCCATTGCGGTATTTTTCCCACCGAGAGACAAACTCTGTTATAGAAATTTCTTCCTCTCAGAGGCCCGACTTCAGAGCTCCTTGACGAGATATGCCCCCGCTCGGAAGCAAAAGTGTATCCAACTCTGTTGTAGGGATTTTCTTATCTCGGAGGCTCAATCTATAGCTGGGATTTGCTCTACTTGGAGATAAGACTTATAGATACCGCTGAGGGACAAACAACTACATAAAAACTACACGTCAAACCAAGTTTCAAATATCTTGGAGTCAAAGCAAATTTCTCCGATCAGACATTCAATTCCAAACAAAACAATTACAAGACAAAGCAGGCAAGATCTAAACAAATACTTCCATTTCAAAAAATTAATGCTTTTATTATAAAAATTTTCAATTTCATCCTTTCAAATACATACTTGAATACATCTAACAAGAGTAACATGAGATCTATCACATATTTGTTTTTGCTTTTTTTTGAAAAATAATACAGATAATCCAATCCTGACTCAGACCCGACAACCAAGCTCCTGATGCTGAAGAAATTAAAGATCCGCTAGTCAGGAGGTGTTTCGTGCAGGCGCGAACCTATTGTTCACGCCATCTTTCAAAGATCCCGAGGGAAGCCCAGGGAGGTTCTTTCACAAATAAATGAGAGACTTTCTAGACGAGGGATTGTCTCCTCCTTTCTAACTAGGACACGCCTCCAAGGCAGCTAGACGATCCCGTTCAGGACGTGCAAGAACGTGATGATATCACATCACAGGCCCTTCATCCCGAACATGTCGCCAGAAGCCTCGAAAGCATAGGCACCTCATATCCATGGTCATCCACTCATGTTTCCTTCTCAAGCCTCGCCTCTAGAAAAGAGTCTTCTAGTACGAAGACCACAAGATCTGGCCTAAAGTGAAGACTGCAAGACATGAAAGAGGGTAATGGAATCTGAATCCACCATCGCTGCCTCTCGAGTAATACCTTACTTCAGCTATACCTACCACCAGGAGAAGATATGTTTGAGCAAATCAAGTCCGAGCTTGAGCCCAATCGATTTTCCCTGACGGTGGGGCCTCGTCAAGAAAATCAAAGTGATGTGACAAGGTCATCACGAAAACTGATGTGACACGTCTGCCATCTCCACCATCTCCATCTTCTCCCCCTCTTTCCTCTATCAAACGAAGAAGAAGAATGACATTACAATATACCAGAACAAGGGATTTAGGAGATAGCACTTTTGAGAAGATGAGTCAACTATTTCCAGGATCCTCTTTATTTATAGATGAACCAACTGAACTATCTCATATTAAAATTCCAACCACATCCGAAGAGTCAGGTTGCACCCTGAATTTCTTGGTATGTTGAATCCACAGGATACAATCTGCCTCTACCATACAATCTCGTCCATCATGAAGTCAGGATTTTGGTCATTAATTTGCCAGTTGTCTTCACCCACTCCAGCTTCCAAAATGGGCTCAAAACTCAAAATAGTATTTCGATCAGTCCCTTCAGAGTATAAATAATACCTTAACTTTTCAAGCTAGAGCCAAATCAGTCCACTTCACTCTTTCTCCCTGGAGCTTGGAAAAATAGAGAGCGGATGGGGCATCTGTAGTAGATAATTTCTGACCTGCACTAGGATCAAGATACGTATTTTATCTCATTCAAAACTCTTAAAGACAGATAATAGGGTACGCCAAGAAGGGCTTCACTCTGAGAATATCGCCCAGCTATTCCCGAGGGTACTCCTTTCGAGGAATCTTATTGCCAAAAAAGACAAAATTTAGGAAAGTGCTTATCTGATTTATGCTGACTCTGAATTCTTGCAATTTAATCGCGATAGCAAGGGCTATACGGGTCGAATCCATAGGGAGAAATGCGATAGAAGCTTTTCGGTATTTTTAAAACACTAAGTAGGATAATAGTTCTTCTTCAAAAAAGAAAGAAAAAGTCTATGTTATATGTTAGAGGTAGAAGAAGATAAAGATATGATTTGGTTTTGAAGATTAGGGTTTTAAAAAGAATTAAAAGAATATGGGCTTACTAATCATCTACCACCACTAACTTACTAACCTATGCTAGAATAAATGTAACGCCCGATTTTGCAGGTACGGAGACGTTACTGCGACGTATATACGCAATTAGAAATACCCTCACGTATATACGCTAAGCATCAGTACATGCAAGAATCAGAGTTTGAAAGTACGTGGTGCATTATACATTCCAACATAAAAGTACATGTACATAATTATCACAAAAAGTGAGACAACGTTACAAGAATATTACATCACCAAAGGATAAAAGTATGATTTACAATGAAATATACATAGTCACAGGCTTTGAAGTGCTCACGAGCAAAAAGAGGATCTGATCAGGAAAAAGCTGGGAGGAAAGAGCTACGGGTGTTATGCCCCTCTGATCAGCAACCAGGAGAATCCCCTAGCTCCAAGCTCCAGGACCTGGATATAAAGATCCAGGGGAGTCAGAACCCCCAGCAAGTGGTGATGCGGATGCCAAGTGGCGTACATAGATAAGCACACGTGTATCGATAAATCTGAATCATAAACATGCATCAAAAACCATGTCGTGAGCATAAGCATACAGGAGCAGTACAGAGATAACAAGTAATATCAAGCAGGGAATACCCATGGTATAATAAGATAAGGGCAGAAAACTGATGGATAGAACACAAGTGGAACGGCAGGGTGTAAACAACCATAATATAATAATTGCCATAAACTGGAAATCTGATGTAGAACCTGATGGAAGTAAACTCGGTAAAGCATACACGGATACATAGTTGGCATCTTTTATTATTACTACTTGTCTGACCCATATATCTAGGTATGTGTCCCAGTGTATATCTCAATATACAAACATCCATATATAAGTAAGTCGAGGTTGGTTATTAGAAGCTGATGAAGAACTGATAGTTCGTACATATAGTAGTTCCCGTCCTCCCGGGGCACAGCCATTGGGGGCCTGAAATCCCCCTAACACGCATCTTCTGGGGGCCTGAAATCTCCCTAACATGAATCATTGGTTTTAGTATTCCACTACTCTAAGCAAGGCATCATACCGACATCCATCACTTCCTCCCATTCCCCGTGTAGGTTGTCCTTTTATGGCTTATTAAACATAATTATTAATTACGGGAATAAGTAAGAACATAACTAGTCATAACAGGAGTACATAACAAGCATAACGGAAGTTCATAACAAGAGATCAGGTGCTACATTTTTGTAATATGATAATCATGAGTAGAGAGTTAATCTTAACTCTTATCAGGTTTTAACATGTCAATGATAAGTGTTCAGGTAGATGACAGGTAATAAGTCATGCCATAACAGGGGACTGGTGGTAAGTGATAATATAACAGGAGCAGGTGTCAAGCAGTAGCATGTCAGGTGTCGGGTGATATCACATCAGTAGTTAAGTGATATAGACAGTTGTATATCAAGTGTAAAAAGTATGTACATGGCAAGTGATAGAGTAATAGCTAAGCACAATCAAGGGGAGCTGAGCAGCTGGAGGCACAGACAGTGAACAGTATTTAGTCACTAAAGCGCTTGGCAAGATTACCGGGACGACTCGGCTTAAAGTGCGAGTAGAAAATCCGGCAGCATCTCGTCTAGACGAATTTAGTGAATAAAGCACTGAGCGCTAAGCATGCCTACCAGGCGGAGCTGAGAGACCTGATGGTCTAAGCGTACTCCTTTTTTGAGGAAGTAGGCAGAGCCCGGAGGTTAAAGTACGCTCAGGGTTTAGGCGCACTCTTGGTAGCTACCATGAACCCATAAGGATACAGGCCTGAAACCATTGGGTAGCCAGCCTGAGGATGGGCAGAACCCAGAGTCGGTACAAGAGTACCTGCGATGTTAGTACCACACGAGCAAGCTATATTGTGATAATGTCTAATCTATCGTGGAGTAGTGAAGCCTGAGGGTTAAGTAGAGAGCCCGGGACCAAAGTACGCTCAGGGTTTAAGCGAACTCTCGATAGCTACCACGAAACCCACAAGGGTACAAGCCTAAAATCATTGGGTAGCTATCCCGAGAGTAGGCAGAAACCCAGAGTCTAAACAAAGGTACGTGCACAGTTGTTCTATCCTATTACAAGCATTTCAATATATCAGTACGATTTAAGTCAAGACATGTCCACAGCATACAACACAATACTCGTACAATCACACCGGACTGATACTAAATATAACATAATACTAATTTTAATACAAGTCCATTTTTGGCGAGGAAAGTCACTCGCCTTAAACACCAATTTTTAAAGCTCTACGTGTGTGAATTCCCGGGAGAAGAAAAACACGAAGCGAGCGAAGGAGAAGGGGGCTTGGCCCAAGGGTGGCCGCCGGCTCTAGGGGTGGTGTCCAACGCCTTGGTGGCCTAGGAAGTGGCTGGCCTCAAGGAGGAGGAGGGAGAGAGGAAGGGGAGGGTGATGGCGTTGGTGGTAGTGTTATTTGGTGAAGGAGATGGATTTTGATGGAGTAATAAAAAAGAATGTGAAGGAAGTGATGATGAAGGTGATGTTGGAGGTTGAAGTAGTGGAGATGGAGGTGGTATTGTGATAGTGGAAGTGAAGATGGTGGTGGAGAAGAGTAGAGGAGATGGTGATGAAAAAGGTGAAGAAAAGATGGTGGTGGTGACGTTGGTGTTGTCGTTGAACTTGTCGCCAGAATGATCGCCGGAATGGTCACCGGAGATGTTGCCAGAGAAAAGGAGCTCAGCCCCTAGCCAACCATGGTGGCCGGCCGGGGTATAGGTGGTGGAGTGGTGGTTTTGTGGAGGAATTTGTAGGTGGTGGTTGTTTTGGAGAAGGTAAAGGAGATGGTGAAATTTTGGTGGTATTTTGGAGTTAGTGATGGATGGAATGGAGATGGAGGAGGAAGAAGATGATGGTAGGGTTTTTTGTAGAAGTTGTGATTATGGTGGTTGTGGTGGAGATGAAGGAGAAGTTTGTGGTGGTTAAGGTTTTGTTGGAGAAATGAAAAGGGAAGAAGGAGAAAAGTGTTTTGTATTTGGTATTAGAGTTATAGGAGAAGAAAATAGGATTTGCGTGAGGGTTTTTTTTGTAAAAATGGAAGGGCTGAGGTGTACTGGCCGGCCATGGTGATGGGAGATGGGTTTGAGTGGTTTGGGATATTTTGTAGGAGATATTTTGGTGGAAAGGTGTAGAAGGTAATGGAAGGATGGAGAATGTTGTAGAATATGGTGGAAGGAAAAGGAAGGAAAGAAAAAGGAAAAAGAAAAGAAAAGGAAAAAAGAAATATATTTGATTGGAAGAAAAAGTGAAAATAATTAGAGCGGCGGATTCCCCGGATTCAGTTGCGGATGAGGAAAACTTTCGAAAAAAATACCGGAATCGTCCGAAAATCAAGTATCTCGGAATGACCCGCAAAAATTCTCAAAAATAAAAGATATTGACTCTTAGATAGATACCAGCATAGTATATTAATTAATAGTTTCTTGAACGCCGGTTGCACTCATAAAGCGAGCGAGGGATTAAGAGAGTATTATTCAAAGAATCATGGTGAAATCAATTTTAAGAAATTCTTTACAGTTTTTAAATTAAAAATCTTGGAATCGACCACCGATATCGGTCGACACCAAATCTGGTAGAAATCTGTTAAATTCTGAAAATTTTCGAAAAATGTATAAAAATAGTAAATATTATTCTAAGAAAATATGTTAAAGCGATTTCTCAAAATTTAACTCCATTTGTAAATTAAAAATCTGGGAATAAACCAGCGGTTGCGATTAACCCCGATTTTAGGGTTTTTATAAAAATAATTTAGAAAAAATCTGAAAATCATGAAAATTCTAAAATATTAGGAAAACAATATTTGAAACTAAAATTGGTCAAATCAGACTACCGAAAAGACTAAATCAAGCAATATACTAGGATCGGATCCACGGTTCAGACTAGGGCTGACTCCGAGTTCACGAATCCGGATCTAATATAAAATGATCACATAAATAATCATAAAATAATAAATACAGGAAGTAAACAAAAAATATGATCGGAAAATCTAAATATGCAACTATATACGTTTTCCAGGAATGGGGTGTTATATTAAACTTCACTTTGAATCATAAAAACTATCCTTAGAGTTGCATTCAATTAAAGTAAGGAACATAAGATAGAGAACTCTATTTGAAAAATCACTAACCAAGACCTAACATTTAACTACCAAAGTTTCTCAACCATAAAATAAGAAGAATAACCAATATTAAACTATCAACACTATCGAAGCATAGAATAAGAAAAAGCATTGAAAAGTATTTGTAAATAATAGATTTAACTATCATCATGTGCCCTCAAGAGTATTAGCTATTTTTAGGGTTTAAGCATGCATAGGATCCAATTGTCATATTTTAACATACAACTAGAAGTAGTGGTGGGTAGAGATTAATAAGGCATGAAGAAGAGTAGCTACTCATGAGAGAATCTAAAGAAAGCATGGTAAAAGAGAAAGCAAGTAAAGAAAGCAAGTAAATAAAGATAAACTAGAAAGAAAAACCTTATTATTGATGTTGTCGCCTTCAATTATAAGAGGCTCCTCCTTCTTTATAAAACTTGAACTAGAACTAAATCCTAAAAATTACAAAAGAAATTTGGAAGAGAAACTAAAGAAAAATCCTAAGTTATGATCACTGACATGGAGATACTTTTTTATGAGAGATTTTAGCTCTTTAAATAGGCCTCAGAGCCAATCACAATAAGATATAAATAAGGAGATTCTCAATCCTAATTCAATTTGAGAATTCAATTTTGCAGCAAGTTAGCATATTTATTACTGCATATGACTCATTAGATTGCTGAATTAGAAATAGTGGTCAACATATGAATTGTAGCTCCTTATGTCCTCTTTCTGTAGCATCTTGAATCATCAAGTTTGAATATTTATAGCGAAAGTTATGATCGAATACTAAGAGATGTCCGGTCTGAATTGATTTTGAACTCCTTTTAATTTGAATTATCTTCTTCATCTCTATTATGATTAGCTTTATCACATTCATCTCTAAAAATATATCTTCTGATGTTGAATTTGAATTTTGAAGATGATGATTCTCCTTTCTTCCTCTTGATTTCAAATTAATTTAAATTGAAATCCAAATTTAGATAGGATTAGGAAAAAATAAAAGTTTCTTGTCTCCTTATCTTCTCATTTAAGTAAATACACAACATAATCCAAAAGAGGGTTAAATAGCAATATTAAATAAAGAATAATAAAGGATAAATGTGCAAATATAGTGATAATAATACAAAATTGAGATGCAATCAGAATCAACAGCCCCGAGGGCACTCATCATTCTGAGGAATCCACTGTCTCGAGGTCACTCCTCCCTCTGAGAGCGTCACTATTCCAAGATTAATCCTTCCTGTCATGAGCAAGATGACCGCAACAGCCAAACTCAATTATGTATGTCTTCATTCATGAAGTTCGTTACGTCACCAGGTCATCTCACGTTTCAAAAGTTACAACAACCCTTACTTCAAAAAAGACTGTTACAGAAGATAGCAAAAATCACTCCCGCAATTAAGGACATAATTCAAGTCGTTATGAAAGATTTCAAAGTGCAGATCATGCAGTTATTGAAATCCACATGACCCGCACTGCCAATGAAGACTCCTAGGGTATATATGTACACTGGAAGATCGACCAAAAAGGGCCAAGACGTTCATAAAAGATTGATATCATCCACACTTCTCCACAAGGATCAGCTACCAGAAAAAAAGATATCAGATCCTAAAGATCTAAAGAATTCTCATCCTCAAACCACTATCCCGTTATAATCTGAAATTACCATAGATTTCTAGCTCTGCACAATTCACTATAACCTCTTGAAAAAAAAATGAATACCTTCCCTCCTCCCAGTGGTTTTTTCCAAGTTGGGTCTTCATGTAAAATTTTGTGTCTTTGCATTACTTTAATATTCTCTCTCACAAATCTTACTACAATTTGAGTATAGATAAATTCCCCCTGAGAATATACCCCTACATCTTTGGTGCTTTCATTGAGATTTGAGTCTTCACGCTCAAAATCTCTTCTCCATAACCTTCCTCAAAAAGCCTCCTCCACATCAGCGATGGCCCCACGAAAGCAAATCACCGACGACGCAACCTCCAAAAGTAACGCCAAAGCCACCACTGGGGCACGACCCCCAAACCAACCAACAATCAACTGCTCGTAGAGAGCACCGCCTCCATCCGCCACAGGAGTCATACGTCAGTGCTCACCCCTTTCAGCACCTGATTGAGAAGGAAAAATTGAATTGAAATAAAGAAGGATTTAAAGTAAGAAAGTTCTTAGTCTCTTCTCAATGTAACCGGTAGCAAGGGCTAGACGGGTCGATCCACAGGGAAGCATGCGATGGAACCTTTTCAAAACGATTTCCCTAATAGTTAGCTTGGAAAAAGAGATATTGACTGTAAGAAAGAGATTTAATTAAGCAAAGAAATTATAGTCCACTAATTATCTACCACAACCAAAGTATTAGTTTAAAAAGAGTGAACATCATATTGAATCCATAAAGAATTATCTACCCTAGGGTTTTGACTGGGAATCAAGCAAGATGAGTAAAAATATTGTAAACCCTAATTAGTGTGCACTAATTTAAATTAAACGTTAGTTCATCCTAATTTCTAAGCATGGCATAAGAAAAGTCTTTTTTAAGCTTAATGAGCGATCACATATATTGCATACATGTTGTCACATTACCATGCTTATTATCTAAATAAATCATATTAATAAGTCCTATTTTTCTTCATAAAATGCAGGTCCATTGCTAAAGGATAGAAAAGAGAAACGAGCCCAAAAGCCCATCAAATTCTGATTTAATTCAAAATAAATTCAAATTTAGGAAATTAGGGTATATCTTGGCAAATCAGAGAGGTTGAAAACCGGTTGAAATGGATCTTCCCAAATCAAGTGGTTAAAGCCAACAATCAAAGATCGTTTCGTCAAATTCAGGAGCTGAAACAGTGAATCTAGCAAGATAAAAGGGAGCGTAAGCCCACGCCAACCGCATCTCCACCAGGATGTAGCCACTTGGCCACATCCTGGCCGCGGATCCGCGGCCAAAGCCGTGGATCCAAGGCTTGTTGGTGGAGATAAGGGGAGCATTTGCTCCCCTTATCTCCTCACTCCTCTACCTCTGGGGTTTTGCCTATAAAAGGCAGGGTTTTGTACAGAAAAAGGGACCGGAACTTAGATTTAGTTTTTCTCTTTATTTTTAAGATTTTAGGCTCTTTGTTAGATAGTATAGAAGTTGTAACTCTATTTTGTAATTTGTAGTTCAGTTCAAATACCAGTGAGAGAGGAAATGAGTGATTGTATTCTGAAGATTGAAGTGACATCAATAAAAGGATCAAGCTTTCTCTTCTTCTACTCCATTTCACGGTATGTCTTGCTTTATTTACTTGCATTTATTTTCATCTTCCATGAGTAGCTAAATTAGTTTTTTGGGCTCACTATTATTCCTCTCTCCGATCCTTCTTCTTTTTGAATGGTTTTGATGAAAAGATCCAATGAATCATTTGCATGTCTAAACTAAGCCTTTCTTGTTAAAAGTGTTCTGAAGGCACATGAGGATGGGTTTGGACTTTTAAACTTCTACTTCTTTTAAAAACGTCTCTTGAACTTGTTTTTATCTTAAACTTAAACTACTTGATGATTTAATATTCAATTCAAGACGATTTCTTAAAGAAAAGAGTTAACTTTTTCAAACTATCTTATGTGCTTTGCTTGAAACTTTCTAAACTCAATCTTATGTTTTTGTCTATGATCAAGTTGAGGCACTAAGGATTTCAAGAGAAGAACACGTCGTTGAGTAGTGAGAAGTGAGCCCAGATCTTCTTCTTATATTAAAAAAATAAGAAATCACTCTTCAAGCTTTATAAAAAAATCACCTTTTCCAAAGCCTTCTCTAAATTTGTAATTTTTCTTTTAATCATCTCCCTTCTCTCCATTCTCTTTTTCAAAGTAAAAGAAAGAAACCAACTTCATTCTTTGTTACTTAACAAAAACATAGAAAAGCTTCTATCGCATTCCTCCTCGTGGACATGACCCTTAGCCAAAAGCTACACGGTAATTTCTTATCACTTTCATTTTCAATCAATTTTTGGCGCCGTTACCGGGGAGGGAACGGTATATTTATTTTTTTATAAGTTTGGTGTCTTGTTTCAGGGACGTCAAGATTCAGATTTAGCACTCAAGTTTTACAAGAGAAGACTTAATATTCTATGCCCCTACTCTCAAAAGTAGGAAACAGAATTTCAAGAAATTGCATTGCAAAAGTTAAAATTTTTGTTGGACTACTAAAAACTCCTTTTTGCAGGATATATTGCCTACAAAAATAAAGTTTTTGTGTGTTATTATTCTTGCTATATCTGATATTTACAATCCCTGTTTTAATCCAATAGTAATCTGAGTGATTGTTAATTACTTAAAAAACGTTTAGACTTGCATTCTAGGCATTGTCTAATTATGTTTACTTTACAATTACTGTTGAAGATAGATGGAGAAAAGGTACGTATGCATAGCATATAGTTTAGGAAACATTCTTGGGTGATATTTGCTTTTGAATGCTACTTTTCTATATCTTGCACACTTTGCACAATGAACTCTAAGGGCAAAACCCAAATCAAGATAAGGTGGGGAAGTCATTACCCTTCCTTAGCCCACAAACCATCTCCAAGCATGCACAACCTAAGACTAAGTAAAATCTAATAGACGTTGGCTTTAGGGACATCTCGAACTCACTAGGAGATTATCCTAAGGGGAAAGGTGTTAGAATTTGACTCCTGTCAAATTAGTGTCTAGAAAAGGGATTGAGTGGTGAAGCCCCGAAGGCTGGTGGTTTAGCTTAATTAGGCCTGTCGCTTTTGCGTGGATATCTCCCACCAATCTTACCCTGACCTGGCTGATTAGCTTGTGGTCAAAGTCTGCATTATACCTCCTGTGGACAATCAACCAGTTAGGAGTTGTCTAGGTCAAGGTTACCTTAGACTAGGCTTGGTTGTTTTCTCTTCTTGACGATTGGTGAATTTGTTTGTGATTGTGTTTGTGTATGCAAGTGTGGTCAAGAGACCCTAATTCATCTAGGTTAACTAGAAACACATCACCACCCAAGTTCGAACCAAGACCAGATTCAGTTATGGCTCAACCGACATCTTTGCAGGATAAGTTCTATCCCATTAGAACATCATTTCCATCATGCATCCAACTTCCATCAGTTGGTGAACACAACTTTGAGCTTAATCCTCAGTTCATCAACACACTCTCTAAGTTCCATGACTTAGAGTCCGAAGATACTTATTTCTTCATAAAAGAATTTGAGAAAGTATGCTTAATGATGAAAATCCTACACCTTGCAGATGATGCTATTAGGTTGAGATTTGTCCCATTTGCTCTTAAGGACTTAGCTAAGAAATGGCTCTATAGCTTAGCGGCCGGCTCTATCACATCCTATGATGGTTTCATCAAGGTCTTCTTTAAGAAATTCTATCCAATTCATAAGACCCCTCTCGTTAGGAAAAATATCATACAATTCAAGTAAGAACCTAGTGAACCATTTTGGAGGTACTTCAAACACTTCAAAGACCTCCTTGTCCATTGTCCTCATCATGGAACAGAGAAATGGCGACAATGCCAAATTCATTATAACGGTTTAGACTACTCAACTAAGACCCTTTTAGAAAGCATGTGCCAAGGGAGATTCTTGCAGAAGGATGAGCATGAAGGATGGGATTTATATGAGAATCTAGCTGAAAAGACCATCCAATGGGAACTACTAGTGAAAGCTCTAGGAATCCAAATTCCATCTCTTCAAAAGGAGGTCTCCATTCAATTGAATCATCCATAGCTAACGAGGCTAAGTTAGCTAACCTAGCGAGAAGACTGAAAGTTTTAGAAACTAAGGAACCAAGTCCAGTCAATCAAGTCAGCCCAAACTAATTTTCAACTCCGGGTTGTACTTACTGTCAGGCCATGAATCATGTGTTTGAAGAGTGTCATGTGTTTCAAGCTCAACAACACTCTTCAGAACCGATGAATGCTGCCCTTTCAAGACTGAACAATGATCCTTACGCTCCAACGTACAATCCTGGCTGGAGAAATCACCCAAATTTCTCATGGAGCCAACACAATAATAACCACCCACGGTCGAACCGGGCAAGCCACTACCATTATCCCAATAATTCTTCCAATCATCAACCCAACTTTTCAAATTACCCTCACAATTCTCCTAACAATTTTTCAAATTATCAACAAAATTTTCCCAACCAAGCTCTACCATCTTCCTTCCAGAATCCTCAACTTGAAATGAGAATGACTGATTTTGAGAGAAATATGAAAAGGTACATGAAGAACCAAGATTCCTTTATGCAAACAATACAGAGGCTAGAGGAAAAAGGGTACCTTGCCCAGTCAACCAATTATGAATCCTAAGAATTCTCAACAAGCTCATTTGGTTGAGGATCAATCATGGAATCAATGTAATGTTGTTCATACATTGAGGTCAGGAAAGAAAGTTGATAACCAAGTGTCAACCCACCCAATCCCAGTAAGCACAATCACACTCCAGCATCCACCTCATCTAGTCCCAATCCTTCCAAATTTGACGAATCTGAAATAGATAAGTCAACCAGTCAGGTGTACAAGCCTATAGTACCATTTTCTAATAGGCTAAAGAATAACAAGCAGAATCCACACATGGATAAAATAATTAAGATCTTCAACCAAGTGAAGATAAATGTGCCACTCCTTGATGCCATCCAACAAGTCCCATCCTATGTAAAATTTCTTAAGAACATGTGCACTAAGAAGAGAAAGACTAATGTACCCAAGAAAGTCTTCTTAGCCACTAACATTAGTGAGCTACTGTCAGGTCCGATCCCTGTCAAGTATAAGGATTCGGGTTATCCCACCATTGCCTGCACTATAAGATAAGCCGAGATTAGTCACGCACTTCTTGACTGGGGAGCGAGTATCAACCTGCTTCCATTCTCAGTTTATCAACAACTCGGGTTGGGCGATCTTAGTCCAACTCGAGTCACAATCTAACTGGCTGACCGTTCTGTGAAAGTTCTAAAGGGAGAAATTAATGATGTCCTTATCTAGGTCGGGGAGTTTATCTACCCAGTTGATTTCATAGTTCTTGAGACACAACCTGTGTCCAATACTAGGGCTCAAACTTCTATTATCCTAGGGCGCCCATTCCTTACTACTGCCAATGCTATTATTAATTGTAGGAATGGCTCTATGAGATTAACCGTCGGGGACATGACTAGAGAAGTCAATGTCTTCAACCTAGAAAAACAACCTCGTAAGGTAACAGACCAAGCATTTGAGGTAAACTTTGTTGAAAATAATTGTGATGAAGACAGTGAGGGTATAGAGAATGAGTCTCTGTTTCTTGATGAATTATTTAAGAATGAATGTGATTATCTAAATGATAAGGCATATGTCAGAGATCCTAATTTTAGAGTCCCCTTTAAAAAAAAGGAAATTCGATTTGAATATCTTCACTTTCGCTGAGCTAACCAATAATATATCGCATGAGAATATAATTCAAGAACCTCCGATTGACATACTCTTTGAAAACCTCTTCGAAGAAGAACTCATGTATTTGGATGAATCAAATAGGGATATTTTGGTTAATTACACATCTCCAGGGGAAAGTGTTGACCTAAGTTTTGAGGAGATATGTGGAACTGAGTTAGAATTCCTAGGCATTCATAGTGAGGAAGTTCCAACTGAGAAGTGTGGTGGAGATCAATTTTTGAATAATGAATGTAGAAATATGAGGAAGAAAAACCTAAAGAAGGTGAGACTGGAGAAGAAGAGAGCTAAAATGACAAAAAAATTGGCCTCCCCACTATGCCCTAGAAAGAGGACCCATTGGAATGATAGGAAAAGAGCTAAAGGGATGAGACTAAAAAAAGATCTAGGTGTAGGAGAAACTTGATGTTGTACATAATTTTATATAATATATGCACCTCTTTTACATTTCATTTCATGTATCTATACATTTCTTTCATACATTGGGGACCATGCATGAGATAAGTGTGGGGGAGGGCTCCAATATGACTAATATAAAAAAAAAAAAAAGAAGAAGAAAACAAAGAAATATATATAAACTTTTTGAAAGGTAAGAACAATATTTTGATATATTTTTTTTTAAGAAATTAAGTCAATTTTGAGGAATAAGAAAATCATAACTAGGATTTCTTACACTTGGTCAAAATAAGATGACTTGTTTGATTTTTAGGGTTAGGAAGAAAATTTGTGAAAGTAATTTAGTCTTGATCTTTATCTTGATGAAATATGCACACTTTATACAGTTACATGCTTAGGGTTTAAAAACAAAGACTCTTATGCCTTATAAAAAAAAAGAAAAAGAAAAATATATATGTATATCTATGAAAAATAAACAAATCTAATTATTGATTAGCTAGGTGCTTTGGCCTAAGAAAGCCTTGGTATTTATGCAAAAGATAATTAGATAAGTTTGAAAATATATATATATATATATATATATATATAAATTCTCTGATTAAGCTTGGTATTTGTGCCTCATTAAGCATAAGTATTCACGCCTAAAAGTGGTACATTTTATAAATAAAAATCCTTGGTTTCGTGACCTTGTCTGCTCGAGTGTTTAAGTCCTTATGGGTGTTTTCTCACCTGGTGCCCTAAGACTGTCCAATTTGGGTGTCACCGACTAAAGGCTCGTTACATGGGCAGATTAGAAAGCCTAATGGAATTGTGGAATAAATACCACCAAAAATAAATATAAATAAGGATAGGAGTTAATGTTAAAGAACCCTTAGTCAAACTTCACGGTCACGAAGGTGCATATGACTCAAGATAAAGTAATAGACTAGATGAGAAATAAAATTTAACTTCTTACTTTAATTGATGACATGTTTTTGAATAGAGACTGCAGTTTAGGAATGAAAATTTTGATAATCCTATAACTTATAGATTACTTGAACTCTTACAAATATACTTCAAATATTTTCTCTTTTCAAAATGCTTTTCGAAAATACTAACATTTTTTCACTTTCTTAATGGACTTTGTGGGTGCAATCCACTGAAAACCCTCACGAGACAAAACTCGTCGTCTAGGGGTAACTTAGAGGTTTAACGGCTTGTTGCACATGCTCAGTGCAATCGAGTGACCTGCGAAAGTGGTCTAATAATTGATTAGAATTAGTTTTAATGTTTTGCTCGAGGGCGAGCAAAAGATAAGTGTGGAGGTGTGATCGGTCACATATATTGCATACATATTATCACATTACCATGCTTATTATCTAAATAAATCATATTAATAAGTCCTATTTTTCTTTATAAAATGCAGGCCCATTGCTAAAGGATAGGAAAGAGAAACGAGCCCAAAAGCCCATCAAATTCTGATTTAATTCAGAATAAATTTGAAATCAGGAAATCAGGGCAGATCTTGGCAAATCAGAGAGGTTGAAAACTGGTTAAAATGGATCTTCCCAAATCAAGTAGTTAAAGCCAACAATCAAAGATCGTTTCGTCAAATCTAGGAGTTGAAATAGTGAATCCAGCAAGATAAAAGGGAGACTAAGCCCACGTCAAGCGCATCACCACCAGGATGTGGCCACTTGGCCACATCCTGGCCACGGATCCGCGGCCAAAGCCGCAGATCCGCTGCTTGGGGTTTTGCCTATAAAAGGTAGGGTTTTGTACAGAAAAAGGGACCAGAACATAGATTTAGTTTTTCTCTTTGTGTTTAAGGTTTTAGGCTCTTTATTAGATAGTATAGAAGTTGTAACTCTGTTTTGTAATTTATAGTTCAGTTCAAATACCAGTGAGAGAGAGAAATTGAGTGATTGTATTCTGAAGATTGAAGTGACATTAATAAAAGGATCAAGCTTTCTCTTCTTCCACTCCATTTCACGGTATGTCTTACTTTATTTACTTGCATTATTTTTCATCTTCCATGAGTAGCTAAATTAGTTTTTGGGCTCACTATTATTCCTCTCTCCGATCCTTCTTCTTTTTAAGTGGTTTTGATGAAAAGACCTAATGAATCATTTGCATGCCTAAACTAAGCCTTTCTTGTTGAAAGTGTTCTTGAAGGCACATGAGGATGGGTTTGGATTTTTAAACTTCTACTTCTTTTAAAAACGTCTCTTGAACTTGTTTTTATCTTATACTTGAACTACTTGATGATTTAATATTCAATTCAAGACGATTTCTTAAAGAAAAGAGTTAACTTTTTCAAACTATCTTATGTGCTTTGCTTGAAACTTTCTAAACTCAATCTTATATTTTTGCCTATGATCAAGTTGAGGCACTAAGGATTTCAAGAGAAGAACACATCGTTGAGTAGTGAGATAGTGAGCCCAGATCTTTTTCGTATATTAAAAAAAATAACAAATCACTCTTCAAGCTTTATAAAAAATTACCTTTTCCAAAGCCTTCTCTAAATTTATAATTTTTCTTTTAATCATCTCCCTTCTCTCCATTCTCTTTTTCAACTTAAAAGAAAGACACCAACTTCATTCTTTGTTACATAACAAAAACATCGAAACGCTTCTATCGCATTCCTCCTCGTGGACACGACCCGTTAGCCCAAAGCTACACGGTAATTTCTTATCATTTTCATTTTTCAATCACTTAACATGATGCTATCAAAGTATTTAAATATGAACTATGAATAACCATTAAGAAGTGCAACCTTAAATTAGTTAAACCTAATTATTTATTTATCTTCAAGAATACGATTTATCCTAGGGTTTCTAACAAGCATGGATTTCAATCAGTTCATCTTTTAAACTAAACTTAGGTTGATCGAGAGATTATCTAACTATACGTTTAATTACTTACTCATATTTTTATTTTTATTTTCAATTTTTGTTTTGAATGAGAAAAGTTGCTGAAATCACCTAGAGGGGGGTGAATAGGTGATAATACTAATCTAATGAACTAAATGCGGAATTTAAAACTAATTGCAATTACACTTAATGCAACCAATAAGTGATGCACACACAACCAAGCAAAGCGTATAAATATGAATGATCAATATGAAATAATGCAAGGCACAATACAGAGAGAGAGAGAGTAAGAGTCAATGGATCAAGCGCAAACAACAAGATTTGTTTCGAGGTTCGAGCACCCAGCTCTACGTCCCCGCCTTTACCCAGAAGGATTTCGAATCCACTAGCTTGTCCACAAAGGACTCTCACACAGGGAACCTCCACCGAGGATTTGGGGCAATACAATAACTAGGAGTACCTAACTCCTCTCTTTACAATCACAACCTCTCACTAGAGGCAAAGCACCAAGCCAACCAAAACAATCACCTCACAACTTGAGGGATAAGCACAAAGCTACACAAGGATCACCTCACAACTAGAGGGATGCAACCCACTTGCACAACCTCCTCAACACTATGAGGGAAAGGCACAAAGCCAAGCAAAAATAGGGTTTACAACTTGGTGATCAAAAGATCACAAACCAATCTCTTTTTCTCACAAAACAAAAGATCCTATAGAATAGGATAGAATGATAGCTCAAGTGTGGAAAACAAAGTGTTTAAAATAAAGAAAAATCACTTGGGAAATCTCCACAAAGATATAGAATGATTAGACCAAAACAAATTCCCAAAAGACTATTTTTCTTTGAAATAATAAAACACTTTTAAAACAATAATGATTGATCTATTTGGCACAAAGAAACTCTCTTCAAACTTGTATAAACACTAGAGAAAGCTCAAAAATTTTAGCCCAAAAATTCTTAATTAAAACTAGTCACAAATGGGGTTTTTATAGCCTCTTTAAAAATATAGCCGTTAGCAGCAAATTAGGCAAGATTTGACCTTCTAGTCGACCGGCCGGTCGACCGGCCAACGGTCAATTTTTGCCCGTTAGCTGCTACCGGTCAACCGCCCGGTCGACCGGGCCCTGAACCAGAGAGCAACGGCTCTCTGGCCAGTCGACCGCCTGGTCGACCGGAGCAACCCGGAGTGGGTTGCTTCCAATCGGTCGACCGCTCGGTCGACCGGCTAAATGGGTAGGCCAGCGTGCACGTTTGGTGCACGTCGATCGATCGGTCCGGTCGACCGACTCTGGGTCCGGTCGACCGCCAGAGCCTGGCAGGCAGCATTATGGGACAGAAATTTTAGGTTTTTATTATCTTAAAAAATCCCATAAAATCTCTAAAAATCCACAAAAATAGTTTTATCATAATACACTGAAATATAAACTTGTGTGAAAAATTCCAACACAAATTTCAAACTTTTTAAACCATTTTTGTGACTTATAAATTTTGCCGAAAACCAAAAACCGTATTTTCTAAAACTTGGATTTTTCAAATGGAAATCCGATTTTTCCAAGACTCATCCAAATACAAAAATATGATATTAAAACACTTTGAAGTATGTTGCATATGGATATAATCCAATATACAAGAAACATATATATTTTCATGTTTTTGGCTTTAATTCCGAAAATACGTTTTGTTAAAATCAGAAAACCTAGATACATGAATAGGTATGTCAAACTTAAGTTTATTTAAGACATGAAGCATACATGTATATAGAATGAATCTAATATACATAAAACCAAGTAAACTTGTTTTGATATACTATCTATTCATGAAAACCAATATTGGTTAAACCAAAAACCGAAAATCAATATCAAAACATAAAACGTGTGTGTGTTGTGAACTTGAGCATATCACACTATCTAATCTTTACACATGGATCTAAAACAAACTATAAACTAGGATACCGAGGTCTTCTTGTAGAGCGCCGTCTCCAAGCCGACTCGATCCAAAACTCGATCCACCGAGCTTGACTCCAACGAGTGCTATATATGATCTTGATGCTCGGGCTCTTGAATCACCATGTGAAAGCTTCCAAACCATCTTGTTGAAGCTAATCACCAACTAATATCTTGATTAATGATCTGAAACTAAACATCACAAGATTATTAGCAAACATAACTACATGAGTTAATCATCATCAAAACTAGAGTGGAAGGCCTTTGGGCCAACAATCTCCCCCTTTTTGATGATGACAAAACTCATGGAGTTATATATGCATGGATTAAAGTTAAGCTTCAAAGAAGCTCCCCCCTTAACTCATGCATAGCAATAAACAATAAAATATGCAAGGAATATTAAACATGAAAATGTATAGACATGCATAAAACAATGAACCATGGTCTTGATACCAATTAAATGGTAAAACTCTATTAAAGGTCTTGATATCAAAATAAAAACATGTTCTTTAAATAAAGCTCTTGATACCAATTAGAAGATAATCAATGTTAAAATTCTTGATATCAATAAAAACAAAAGCAATAAGCCTTTTTTTTTGTAAATAAACAACAATAAGCCTTTTTGTAAATAAACAATGCATAAAAAAATCATGCATATAAACTCAAATAATTCTCCCCCTTTTTGTCAATCATCAACAAGGGTTTGAATAAAACAAAAATATGTTCTCCCCTTTTTGTCTAATAAAAAAAGATGTCAATAAGGGGTGCGATCAAATATGATACCAATTTAAAATATGTCAATGTAGAACATTTTGATATCAATTGAAAGGGAACATAAAAACATTTAAGAATTGATACCAATTGAAAGTAAATAAAGGCATTGATACCAATTGTGAGAAAACAAAAAAATCAATTTTTTATTTGAAAATATTCAAATAAACATCTTGATACAAATTGTAAGAATTTGTCATTTAGAACATATGATACCAAAATAAAAATCAATTTTCATTTTTCAATCATTTTCTATCATAAAGTAAGGGAGTGGAAAACAAAACCAATGGTAAACAAAATACCAATTGAAAGATGAAATACAAGATTTTCTCCCCCTTTATGAAATACCAAATAAAACGATGATCAAAATTATTTTTTTATTTTTATATTTCATAAGCTTATGCATCGTTATTAAAATATCAATTGAAAAATCAATTGTAACATGATAGGAATTAAAAACTCAAGCTTATCATAATCAAAATTTGTGCTTAAAAATATAGGGATATAATATGCACAAATAAAACATATATATGTATGAAAAATTAGATACCAATCGAGATTGATACCATATGAAGTGAAAGCATACATACATAAAAAATATATGAGTATACAAGAAATGTCAATATAGATACCAATTGAAACAATTCAATGATTCCAATTGAAACAACAATAATATCAAATGTATATCTCATATTTCCTACCACCCAATCATGCTCATGTTTAAAATGATTTTCAATATAAAGCATACATAGGCATGGTCGCCCAACCAACCGCCCGTTGATGGTAGGGGTTTTCAAAAATAGGTTTGAAAGTATAATATGTTTGAAAAACTCTACCAAAACGAAGAATATCGAAACTAGTTAAATGGAAAAACTTGTAAACTAGTATGAAATCCTTCAAGCAAGGAATAAAACAAAAGTATTTTTCATAAAACACATGTAAATCACATGGCACTAAACACTCGAAATCAATAAGTCGCATATCATACTCATGAAAACAAAATCATGAGAAACCATTAAATAAAGTGAGTGCAAAAGTGTAATGTGAAAGATGGCATCATGAAAATATTCAATTAATCTCATGTGAAATTCCTTGAAACATGAAAACATGAAAAACTAAATTTTCATTAAAATAATTTATACTACAAGGCATATGTATGTTTTGACAAAATGAGAAGTATACATACATATCCCTAAAAACAATTTGAGTCCATAATAAAGATTTGCATGAAAAGCAAATGACTCAAGGGTTATTCATGTATATCTTAAAGTTTGACAAAATAAACATATACATGAAGTGAAAACATATGATCATAAAAACATATCCAAAATGGGAATACAAGTTTAAAATGTATGAATCATCAAAACTAGACCATACTAGAACATCTAATGGGTACAAATAGGCATTCAATCATAAACATATAAAGATTTATTTGTGGCCCACTATATGTACAAGTATATATTCTAGTTTTAATGAAAACTAACACCTAAACCTGTAATCAAATCATGAAGCATAAAACGGGACATAAATCAACATGATAAACATAAAGGCAATCATTATGTAAATCCACATGTTATTAGAACTATGATATACATAATAGCTAAATAATGGTGAGAACACAACATATGGGTCCATATAAACATGGGTGATCTCAAATGCTATACATGTCAATGATCTAATAATCATGGTATTTAACATAATAATCAAAAAATGAAGTATCAAAACAAAAATCATAAACATCCATATGATCACTATGTATATGCATGTGCATTAGATTTAGGACATACATATTAGTTAAAAACAAAGTGAGAACACATAGATATTGATCCATATAAAACATGGGTGTCTCAAATAACTAAACATGTATATCACTAATCTAATGAACATGGCATAAACATAATGAATAATGAAACATGACATGCTATAAATCAATGATGTGAAAGCACGTAAATAAAAACGGGAGTTAGAGATCGATACCAAAACCGATGAAGGCACCTCTCTAGTTCTCCAAACCAAGGTGGTCTTCCCACCAAACCTTCCCTTGAAGTGAAGCATCCAAATGGTCATCATGAAGCTCGGAACGCATCCACTCCAAGGTACCGCTACTCTCACGTCATGTGAGAGCCCACACCTACATCAAATACAATAGGGGTGGTCTTTGGTACCCATTTCCTTTTGGGTCCATAGGGGTTAGTCCCTTTCCTAACCCAAACAAAATTAGTTGCTAAATTAACATCATGTATATGATCATAACAAAATTTAGCAAGGTGGCCCTTTCATCCACAATGTGTACATGTGTACACATGAGCATACATAGTGTGAAAGTTGTGACCGTGAGTAGCATGTGTATGCTGTGGAGGGTGTGCATGCAAAGATGGAACTTGTTTCTTTCGAACCAAGGATTCCAATCGTGTATGATTCAAAGCACATTGGCTCAAACTGGAGCCCAAACAATCAACACTTTTCTTCAAAACATTTATATCATTTTCAATACTAGAAGATAAAGTGGAGCATGCAATAGATGTGCTTGGTGAAGCTATACTAGCATGGCAAACATGTGAGTCTATATCAATTTTTAAAGATTCATTTTTCTTTAAAACTAAATCTAATTCTTTTGTGATGAAATCAATTTCATTTTTCAAAGAATGATTATCTTTTAAAATAAAATCTAATTTTGAAGATAAAACTTCATTGTTTTTCAAAACATCATCACAATCATTTTTACTTTTTAAAAATTCATTGTCCTTTAGGGCAAGGTCTAGTTGAGATTTAAGTGAGTCACGTTCACTAGCAATCTCTTCCTTCTCTTGCAAAATCAATTCAAAACTTGAACACAAATCCTTATATTCTTCTTTTAGCTCAAAATTTTTGTTTTTCAAATGGTCATGTTTTTCCAAAAAAATTTCAAGCTTTGTAGCAAGTTCTACATTTAAGGTTTGTACTTTTAAACACCAATAGCAATAAGAACTAGAGCTATCATCTAGTTGAGATTCCGATTGTACCTCAAGAGAGTCATTCCCTTGGACCATGAGGCAACGCTCGTCGGACTTGTCTCTCTTAGATCTCCTCATTCTTTTGATAATCTTTGGTAGCTCGGGAGAAGTAAAAATGCTCCAAACTGCAAAAGCCGAATCATAGTGAGCAAACACATGTAAGAAATCTTTATCAAGAGATACTCTAAGTGTCTTAAGGGCTAATGCATTGGCCTTTTTATGTTTGCTATCATTAGGGTAGGTTTCCTTGGTAATGGCCTGATATACTTTATTACCTAATGCTTTCAAATGACAACTCATCTTGGCCTTCCAAATATCAAGTCTAGAAATGTCAAACATAGGAGGGCTATCCATGAGTGCAAACAATAAGTGTGCAAGTGCAAATGCAAATGATAGATTAGCAAACCAAGATCTCACTCCTAGGTGGTTAAACCTAAATATCAGGAGCGTAGGCTCTGATACCAATTGAAATCACCTAGAGGGGGGTGAATAGGTGATAATGCTAATCTAATGAACTAAATGCGGAATTTAAAAACTAATTGCAATTACACGTAATGCATCCAATAAGTGATGCATACACAACCAAGCCAAGCATATAAATATGAATGATCAATATGAAATAATGCAAGGCACAATACAAAGAGAGAGAGAGAGAGAGAGTAAGAGTCAATGGATCAAGCGCGAACAACAAGATTTGTTTCGAGGTTCGAGCACCCAGCTCTACGTCCCCGCCTTCACCCAGAAGGATTTCGAATCCACTAGCTTGTCCACAAAGGACTCCCACACAGGGAACCTCCACCGAGGATTTGGAGCAATACAATAACTAGGAGTACCCAACTCCTCTCTTTACAACCACAACCTCTCACTAGAGGCAAAGCACCAAGCCAACCAAAACAATCACCTCACAACATGAGGGATAAGCATAAAGCTACACAAGGATCACCTCACAACTAGAGGGATGCAACCCACTTGCACAACCTCCTCAACACTACGAGGGAAAGGCACAAAGCCAAGCAAAAATAGGGTTTACAACTTGGTGATCAAAAGATCACAAACCAATCTCTTTTTCTCACAAAACAAAAGATCCTATAGAATAGGATAGAATGATAGCTCAAGTATGGAAAACAAAGTGTTTAAAACAAAGAAAAATCACTTGGGAAATCTCCATAAAGATATAGAATGATTAGACCAAAACAAATTCCCAAAAGACTATTTTTCTTTGAAATAATGAAACACTTTTAAAACAATAAAGATTGATCTATTTGGCATAAAGAAACTCTCTTCAAACTTGTATAAACACTAAAGAAAGCTCAAAAAATTTAGCCCAAAAATTCTTAATTAAAACTGGTCACAAATGGGGTTTTTATAGCCTCTTTAAAAATATAGCCGTTAGCAGCAAATTAGGCCAGATTTGACCTTCCGGTCGACCGGCCTGTCGACCGGCCAACGGTCAATTTTTGATCGTTAGCTGCTACCGGTCGACCGCCCGGTCGACCGGGCCCTGAACCAGAGAGCAACAGCTCTCTAGCCGGTCGACCGCCCGGTCGACCGGAGCAACCCGAGAGTGGGTTGCTTCCAGTCGGTCGACCGGCTAAATGGGCAGGCCAGCGTGCACGTTTGGTGCACGTCGGTCGACCGGTCCGGTCGACCGACTCTGGGTCCGGTCGACCGGTCCGGTCGACCGCCAGAGCCTGGCAGGCAGCATTATGGGACAGAAAACTTAGGTTTTTATTATCTTAAAAAATCCTATAAAATCTCTAAAAATCCACAAAAATAGTTTTATCATAATACACTGAAATATAAACTTGTGTGAAAAATTCTAACACAAATTTCAAACTTTTTAAACCATTTTTGTGACTTATAAATTTTGCCGAAAACCAAAAATCGTATTTTCTAAAACTTGAATTTTTCAAATGGAAATCCAATTTTTCCAAGACTCATCCAAATACAAAAACATGATATTAAAACACGTTGAAGCATGTTGCATATGGATATAATCCAATATACAAGAAACATATATATTTTCATGTTTTTGACTTTAATTCCGAAAATACGTTTTGTTAAAAACATAAAACCTAGATACATGAATAGGTATGTCAAACTTAAGTTTATTTAAGACATGAAGCATACATGTATATAGAATGAATCTAATATACATAAAACCAAGTAAACTTGTTTTGATATACTATCTATTCATGAAAACCAATATTGGTTAAACCAAAAACCGAAAACCAATATCAAAACACAAAACGTGTGTGTGTTGTGAACTTGAGCATATCACACTATCTAATCTTACACACGGATCTAAACAAACTATAAACTAGGATATCGAGGTCTTCTTGTAGAGCGCCGTCTCCAAGCCGACTCGATCCAAAACTCGATCCACCGAGCTTGACTCCAACGAGTGCTATATATGATCTTGATGCTCGGGCTCTGGAATCACCATGTGAAAGCTTCCAAACCATCTTGTTGAAGCTAATCACCAACTAATATCTTGATTAATGATCTGAAACTAAACATCACAAGACTATTAGCAAACATAACTACATGAGTTAATCATCATCAAAACTAGAGTGGAAGGCCTTTGGGCCAACAGTTGCATCAAAATTAAAAGAAGAAAAACAAATAAGCTAAAGCAAAAGAACTAAATTGAATTGAGAAACAAGAAGAGTAAAAAGAATGAAGAACCATATTTTATTGGATTTCACCGGCTAATTACAAAGCTCTTCTTCTTCTTCAACAATCTTCTTCTCCAAATAATAGAAACGAAATAATACAAGAAAATTCGGAAAGAAAAGAGGATCTAAAGAAAATCCTAAACTTGAGCTTTTAAGATCTACCCTCCTCTGTTGCTCTATAGGGTTTATATAGGAGATTTGAGATGTAGAATTTTAGTACAACTCTACTACAGAAATGCGACGCCAACTCTTATCAGAATGCCACGGAAACGCGATAAAAGCCGCATTTTCGTAGCAAAAGCGTGACCAATGGCCATGCGCTTTCGTGCGTGGCCTCCTTTGGTTCATCCATCTGGAAATATATCCTCATATCTTGAATTTGAGCTCTGAATTTTGAATAGACAATCTCTTTAAATGACTTGGAGACCAAGCTATCTCCAAATCTGAATCAAATTCAGATTTTCTCCCCTATATCTTCATCTTGTAATGCAAGCAACCAGGTTCAAATTGAAGTCCACCTCTATTTTTAATTAGGATTAGGACCCATCTTGTTCTATCTTTCTCCTCTTTTAGATTAATCCAAATTTAAATGGGATAGAAAAGTTGTTTCCTTTTTCTTTCCTAATTAATATTTATTTTCATATTTCTTGTGGGCTTTTGGCTTTTGGGCTTCTTTTGGGCTTTCTTGGATCTTGGAGGCCTGCACATTACTAAACAATAAATGAATTAAATAGTAATATTTTATAAAAATTAAGTATGAAAATATGAATGAAAATATGCAGTTTTAATGACCGATCACACCCCTACACCTATGTTTTTTATCGTCCTTGAGTAAAAATAAAAAACTAATCTAACTATATGAATATCACTTTCGTAGGTATTACGATTGCACTTAGCATGTGCAACAAGCCTTTAAAACTCTTGGTTACCCCTAGAGGACGAGTGTTGCCTCGTGAGGGTTTTCAGTCGCTTACACCCACAAAATCCCAAAAAAAAAATAATGTTAGTATTTTCAAAAACACATTTTGAAAGAGAAGAATATTCGAAGTGTTATTGTAAGAGTTAAGTAATCTATAATTTATAGAAAAATCAAATTTGTCATTCCTACACTTAGTCTCCATTCAAGAACTTGCTATCAATCAAGGTAAGGAGCCAAACTGTATTTCTCATCTAGTCTATTATTTTACCCTAAGTCATATGCACCTTTGTGACCGTAAAATTTAACTAAGGGTTCTTTAACTCTAACTCTTATGCCTTATTATTATTTTATTTATTTATTTATTTATTGTGATATTATTCCTTAGTTCTATTAGGCTTTCTAATATGCCCATGTAATGAGCCTTTGATCGGTGACTCCCAAATCAGACGGCCTTAGGGCACCGGGTAAGAAAACACCCCAAAGACTTAAGGACTCGAGCAAACAAGGCCACAAAACTAAGGATTTTATTATGTGAACCACTTTTAAGTGTGAATACTTATGTTTTATGAGGCACAAATACCCAGCATAATCAGAGGACTGTTGATATTATATATATATATATATATATATATATATATATATATATATATATATATATATATTATATATATTTCAAATAAGGCATAAAAAAATTTGTTTTTGAACCCTAAGTGTGTAAGTGTATAAAGCATGCATATTTCGTCAAGGTAAAAATCAAGATTAAATTACTTTTTCAAATTTTTTTCTAACCTAAAAATCGAACAAATAATCATATTTGACAAAGTATAAGAAATTCTAATTATGTCTTTAAAATAACTTAATTTCTTAAAAAAATATGTCAGAATATTGCTCCCTTTTCAAAAAGTTTTTTTAAAAGAAAATAATAATTAATAAAAAAATTTAAGAAAGAAAAGAAAAAAAGTACACTGTTAAGTTTTTTTTATTTTAAATAAAAAGAAACCTATGTTATGTTAGAACCCTCCCCTACACCTATCTCATGCATTGTCCTTAATGTATAAATGCATGAAATGAACTGGCAGAAAGGTAGAGTTACCGATACATTGGGTCAAAAAGACTCATGGCTGTGTCTGCTTCCGGTACTGATTTCAAAAACGGTTTCAAACGTTGACCATTTAACTTGAATTCATTACCATTCTTTGGGTCGCATATCTCTATAGCTCCATGTGAAAACACAATCTTAACAACAAAAGGCTCTGTCTATCTTGATTTCTACTTTCCTGGAAAAAAGTGAAGTTTAGAATTATAAAGTAAAACTTTTTATCCTAAGACAAAACTTTTTCTCATGATGAACTTATCATGAAAAACCTTAACCCTATTTTTCATAAACTTCTCATTTTCATACTCCTCGTTCCTTAACTCCTCAAGTTCAAAATTTTATAATTTTCTAAGCGCTAGCCTTATCTAGATCAAAATTCAGCTGCTTAATTGCCCATAAGGCTCGGTGCTCTAACTCAACAGGAAGGTGGCAAGCCTTTACAAAGAATAGCCTATAAGGAGACATTCCTAGAATCATTTTAAAAGCAGTCCTATATGTCCATAAGGCATCCACCAATTTGGTGGACCAGTCCTTCCTGTTTTGATTCACAGTTTTTTCAAGATAAGCTTAACTTACCTATTTGAGACTTCTACCTGCCCACTGATTTGAGGATGGTAAGGTGTGGATAACTTGTGTGTTATGGCATATTTTCGCGTAAGAGCTGCAAAAGTTCTATTGCAAAAATGTGTATCATTATCACTAATTATGGCACGAAGGGTTCCAAAGCAAGAAAAGATATTTTTTTTCAAGAACTTGACAACAACTTTGTTGTTATTTGTCTTGCAAGGATGGCTTCAACCCATTTGGATACGTAATCCACAGCCAATAAGATGTATTGGTGCCCAAATTAACTAGGAAAGGGACCCATAAAGTCAATGCCCCAAACATCAAAGAGTTCTACTTCTAGAATTGGGTCTAGAGGCATCATATTACATTTAAAATCCTTCCTATCATTTGGCATCTTGTGCACGATTTGTAAAAGTCAAATACGTCTTTAAACAAAGTAGGCCAATAGAACCGGCTCTGTTGAACTTTTTTAGTTGCTTTTCGGGGACCAAAGTGTTTATCGCATGCAAATTTGTGACAAAAGGATAGAACACTCTTTACTTCCTCATCAGGAATATATCCCCTAATGATGGTTGGAACAATATTTAAAAAGATAAGGTTCTTCCCAAATGAAATATCAGACTTGATATAAGAACCGATATATATCCTGTTTTGACCAATGGGATGGGATTTGGTTTGTGACTAAGTAATTAACTATGTCAGCATACCATGATTCTCTAAAAGTAGCTAAGAGTTGTTCATCGGGGAAGTTATCATTGATTGGTAACTCGTTGGAAGGGGAGTTTGGAGCACGAGAGAGATGATCGGCGATGACATTTTTGACACCCTTTTATCTCGAATTTCGAGATTAAACTCTTGGAGGAGGAGGATCCAATGAATGAGTCAGGCCTTCGCGTCTTTTTTGAGCATTAGGTATCAAAGTGCCGAATGGTCGGTAAATATCGTGATTTTGGCCCCAAGTAGGTATGGGTGAAATTTCTCCAATGCGAATACTACTGCCAAGATTTCCTTCTCGGATGTAGTATAGTTCACTTGGGTATCATTAAGCGTCCTACTTGAATAGTAGATTACATGCTGCTTGTTATCTATGTGTTGTCCTAAGATAGCGCCTATGGAAAAATCAGAAGCATCACATATAATCTCAAATAGTTTGGACCCATCTGGTGCAAAAATTATTGACGTAGAGATAAATCCATTTTGAGCTTTTCCCATGCGTTAAGACATTCGTCATCAAAGATGAAGGGCACATCTTTAGCTAAGAGGCTTATTAACGGTATAGCAATTTTGCTAAAATCCTTGATGAACCTACGGTAGAAACTGGTGTGTCCTAAGAAGGAACGGATGTCTTTCATACATTTGGGTGTGGGAAGCTTGGCTATGACCTCTATCTTCACCTTGTCCACTTCAATTCCTATCCTAGAGATCTCATGACCTAGGACAATCCCGTGTTGTACTATAAAGTGGCAGTTCTCCTAATTTAAGGTCAAATTCTTTTCTATGCATCGTTTGAGTACAAGTTCTAGATGAAGGAGATATTAGTCGAAAGAGTCTCCATAAATGAAGAAATCATCCATGAAGATCTCTAAGAAATGTTCGATCATGTCAGAGAATAAGCTTAACATGCAATGTTGAAATGTCATGGAGGTATTGCATAAACCGAAAGGGCATTCGGCGATAAGCAAAAGTCCCAAATGGACAAGTCAACGTTATTTTTTTCTTGGTTTTCCTGGGCTTTGGGGATTTGGTTATACCCTGAGTAACCATCAAAGAAACAGTAGTACTCGTGGCCAGCTAATCGTTTAAGCATTTGTTCGATAAATGGAAGAGGAAAATGGTCTTTATGAGTGGCAGCATTTAACTTATGATAGTTGATGTTAACTCGAATCCTCGTTTTGAGTCTTGTTTGAGCTAACTCTTGTTTGTCATTCGCTACCACTGTAAAACCAGATTTCTTAGGTACCGGACTGGGCTGACCCATTGGCTATCAAAAATGGGATAAATTATTTCATTATCTAAAAGTTTTACTATTTTAGCTCGTACCGCTTCTTGCATAGTATGATTCAACCTACGCTACGGTTCCCTTTTTGGTTTTGCCTCTTCATTTAGATGGATTCGGTGTTGAACTATAGTTGGCTTAGTCCCTTTATGTCGGTCATTGTCCAACTAATGGCATCCTGATGCTTCCTAAGGATTTTCATAAGGTCTTCCTCTTGCCTGTTAGTTAAGTTGGTTGCAATTATAACTGGTACAGTCTCTTCTTCACCTAGGTAGGCGTACTTGAGATGCTTGAGCAAGATTTTTAGCTCTATGAAAGGTGATTACCCGATGAGTGGAGGAGTAAGACTTATTGGCTCCTGATCTCATGAATTTAGGCTTGATGCCCACTCAATCGTAGAATTGACCATCTCATCAAGGTTGAAATCCTCAGATTCCAACTCAATATCACACCTTGCTTCCAGTGCTATCTCCTCTCTATGCTTACTAGTCACATTTTCAATTAAGTTGACCTCAAAGGGTTGGTCGTTCATGTCGTAGGGGTGTATACCTAAGTTGAAAACATTGACTTCCTTGGTCATGTCTCCAAAAGTCAATCTCATGGATCCGTTTCTACAATTTATGATTGCATTAGCAGTTGCGAGGAACGGACGTCCCAAGATGACAGGAGTTTGGAACCTAGGATTAGACATAGTTTGTGTCTCTAATACAATGAAATCTACTGGGTAAATGAATTCTCCTACATGTATAAGGACATCGTTGATCTCTCCCTTTGGAACTTTAATTGATCGATCAGCTAACTGGATCATAACTTGAGTCGAGCTGAGTTCGCCTAACCCAAGTTGTTGATATACGGAGAAGAGAAGAAAATTAATGCTTGCTCCTAAATCGAGAAGTGCTCTGCTAATTTCAGCTTGACCTATTGTGCAAGAAAGGGTGGGGCAACCAGGATCTTTGTACTTGACTGGGATCTGGTTGGACAATAGCTCACTAATGTTAGTGGCTAGAAAAATCTTCTTGGGCATATTTGTCGTTCTTTTCTTGGTGCACATGTCCTTAAGAAATTTGGCATAACTAGGGACCTGTTGGATTGCATCAAGAAGTGATATATTAAACCTAACTTGATTGAGCACCTTGAGCATTTTCTCTATATGTGCATTATTATTATTCCTAAGCCTATTTGAAAATGGGGCAGTTGGTTGGTGCAATTGTTTTGCTGACTTATCAACTTCGGTTTCTTTGAAGTTTTGTAGAGGTGGAGTGGAACTAGATGGAGTGGACATTTGAGCTGGGTCCGGTGACATGGATACTTAATTATCAACTTGTTCCCTGACCTCAACATATGAACCAAGTTACACTGATTGGGTCTTGAGCTTCATTGGCTTGCCTAGGATTCCTAGGGTTTGGCAATGATTGACTTGGTAGAGTTCCCTTCTTGTTGACTCAGTTGCATTTCTATCCTAGTCATAAGTTGAGCTAGTGTTTCTTGGCTCTTAACTAGAGTGTCTACCTTTCTTTTCATCTTGGTGAGTCTTGTTTCCATATGTGAATTTTGAAAAGAGGGTGGAGGACTTTGGTTGGAAAAATTTTGTTGATAAGGAGATCGTTGAAAATTGTTGGAGAAGTTGGGCCTTATTTGATCATTGTTGTTTGGGCCCCACGAGAAATTTGGGTGATTTCTCTAATCGGGATTATAAGTGAATGAATATGGATTGTTAGCGGGCCTTATGAACGTAGCATTCATATGTTCGGGTAATGTTTGATGAGCTAAAAGACGTGACATTCCTCAAACACATGGTTCATGGCTTGACAGTAAGTGCAGCCCACCGAAAGTGTTGGGCTGACTTAGTTCACCAAGACTGGCTCTTTAGTTTCTAAAGCTTCTAGTCTTCGCATCACAGTAGCTAGTTTAGCTTCGGTAGCTATGTTTACCTCAATGAAATGGGCGTCCCCTTTAGAAGAGCTAGGGTCGTTAGTCCTAAATTTTCCTGAAATTGGTTCCAACTGGATGGTCTTATTAGCCAAATCATCATATAATAACCATCCTTCATCTTCGTTCTTTTTTAAAAATCCTTTTTGGCACATGGATTCTGGGTTTTCGTTTGATATTCTAATACTTCATAAAGAACTTGGCAAAGTCACCATTTTTCTATCCCATGGTGAGGACATTGGGCAAGGAGGTCCTTGACACATTCGAAGTACTTCCTAAAAGGTTCATTATCTGTTTACTTAAACTACAAGATGCTTTTTCTAATTTGTGCAGTCTTGTAAACGGGATAGAACTTCTTCAAGAAGGTTTTGACAAAATTATCCCATGATGATATGGAACCAGCTTCTAGACTGTAGAGCCATTTCTTTGCTAATTCTTTCAAAGAGAATGAGATAAAACGTAATTTAATGGCATCTACTCCTAAGCTGGTATTTTCATTATTAGACATACTTCCTCAAATTTCCTTATGAAAAAGTATGCATCCTCATATTCAAATACATGAAACTTGGGAAGAGTGTTGATGTATTGTGGTTTCAGCTTAAATCGGTTATCTCCCACATCGAGGAGCTGAATGCAAGATGGAAGAGAGGTCCTGATATGACAGAACCTATCTTGCAGTGATGGTGGTTGTGTCATGTATGAATCTGGTTTTTGTTTGAGTGGTAAACTATTCCTAGTTAGTCTAGATGTGACTAGGTCTCTCGACCATGCTGACATGCATAGTTAAACAAGCAAGTTCACCCAATCAATCAAGAAAAAAGATAAATCAAAAATCAAAAATCCTAATCTTAGGTAAGCGTGGACCTAGACGACTCCTAACTTTAGACTGTCTTTAGGAGGTATATTGTCGACCTTAACCACAAGTTAATCGGCCAGATAGGTGGCAAGATCGGTGGGAGGTATTCGTCAAAGACAGGCCTAATTATGCCAAACCACCAACCTTCGGGGTTTCGTCCTCAATCCCCTGCCTTAGACACTGATTTAGCAAGAGTTAATTTCGACCAACTTCCTCCTTTACTCAATCTCTTAATGAGTCCGAGTTAACCTAAGGCCAATGTCGAGTCAATTTTTATTTTAGGGTTAGGGTTGTGAGTGCAACGAAGATGATTTGTGGGCCAAGGAAGGGCAATGACGTCCCCACCTTATCTTATTTATGGCTTTTGCCCTTAAAGTGATTTAGTGCACATGTAAAGAAATAGATAAGAATTCACTCAAAAGCAGTAAATTAGCCATGGGTGCTTCCTAATCTACATGCAATGCGAATGTACCTTGTCGCCAGCACTCTTCAGCAATAATTAAGAAATTTAAATAGACATGTGCCTATGATGCAAGAGTCCAATTTTTTTAATTAGTCAACTAATAGGTTACTGTTAATTAGTCAGAAGTATGCAGGGTGATCACAGAGAAAAATTATCAAAGCGGTAAACAAAACTTTGCAATTTGCAGCAACCTACAAAAGATCAACTAGTAGTGATCCACTAAGGCTGCGGAAACGCTGCAATTGCCGCGTTTGCGCTGCTATTTAGTAGGCTATGTTGCTCTGCCTTCTAGGACAGAGGCACAGAATAGCTATATGTCCTTAGCTGCAGCTAGTTTTCCTATTATCAGATCCTGCAAACAAAAAAAATTAGTTTTAGAGAATATCGTACCGTTTCCTCCCCGGCAACGGCGCCAAAATTTTGATTGAGAAGGAAAAATTAGATTGAAATAAAGAAAGAGTTAAAATCAGAAAGTTCTTAGTCTCTTCTAAATGTACCGTGTAGTAAGGGCTAGACGGGTCGATCCACAGGGAAGGATACGATGGAAGATTTTCGAAACGATTTCTCTAACAGTTAGCTTGAAAAAAGAGATATTGATTGTAAGAAATAGATTTAGTTAAGCAAAAAAATTATAATCCACTAATCATCTACCACAACTTTAGTATTAGTTTAAAAAGAGTGAACATCATATTGAATCTACGAAGAATTATCTACCCTAGAGTTTTGATTGAGAATAAAGCAAGATGAGTAAAAAATTGTAAACCCTAATTAGTGTACACTAATTAAAATTAAACTTTACTTTATCCTAATTTCTAAGCATAGCTAAGAAAAATCTTTTTTAAACTTAACATAATACTATCAAAGTATTTAAATATGAACAATGAATAACCATTAAGAAGTGCAACCCTAAATTAGTTAAACCTAATTATTTATTTATCTTAAAGAATACCAATTTAATCTTAGGGTTTCTAACAAGTATGGATTTCTATTAGTTCATCTTTTAAATTAAACTTAGGTTGATCGAGAGATTAGCAAACTATTCGTTTAATTAGTTACTTATATTTTTATTTTTATTTTCAATTTATGTTATAAATGAGAAAAGTTGCATCAAAATTGAAAGAAGAAAAACAAATAAGCTAACGCAAAAAAACTAAATTGAATTGAAAAAAAGAAGAGTAAAAAGAATAAAGAACCTTATTTTATTGGATGTTACCGGCCAATTACAAAGCTCTTTTGCTTCTTCAATAGTCTTCTTCTCCAAATAAAAAAATGAAATAATACAAGAAAATTCGAAAAGAACAGAGGATATAAAAAAAACCCTAAGCTTGAGCTTCTACGATCTGCCCTTCTCTGTTGCTCTACAGGGTTATTATATGAGATTTGAGAAGTAAAATCCCAGTACAACTCTACCACGGAAACGCGGGGCCAACTCTCACCAGAATGCCACGAAAACGCGATTTTTGTCGCGTTTTCGCGACAAAAGCGTGGCCAATGGCCGCACGAACGCGGCAAAAGCGTGGCCAATGGCCACACGCTTTCATGTGTGGCCTCCTCTGGTCCGTCCATCTGGAAATATATCCTCAGATCTTGAATTTGGGCTCTGTATTACGACGATCTCTTTAAATAACTTGGAGACCAAGCTATCTCCAAATCTGAATCAAATTCAGATTTTCTCCCCCTTATTTTCATCTTGTAGTGCAAGCAACCAGGTTCAAATAGAAGTCCGCCTCTATCATTAATTAGGATTAGGATCCATCTTGTTCTATCCTTCTCCTCCTTTAAATTAATCCAAATTTAAAGGGATAGAAAGATGTTTCCTTTATCTTTCCTAATTAATCTTTATTATCATATTTCTTTGGGTTTTTGGCTTCTTTTGGGCTTTCTCTTGGTCTTTCTTGGATCTTGGAGGCCTGCACATTATTAAACAATAAATGAATTAAATAGTAATATTTTATAAAAATTAAGTATGAAAATGTGAATGAAAATATGCATTTTTGATGATCAACCAGCTCCAATAAGACTAGCTCTTTTAGATACTCCACAAGATGAGAGACAGATGAAGAAACAACAACTACAATCAAATCACAAATGGGAGCAGATGATGGTCGATTGTGCTATGATTTGTTACATATGTTGCATATATATTGTCACCTTACCATACTTTTTAGCTAATAAATCCTATTAATAACTCTTCTTTTTATTTGTTAAATGTAGGCCCAAGTGCTAAAAGAAAGAAAAGAGAAATAAGCCCAAAAGCCCACCAAATTCTGATTTAATTCAGAATAAATTTGAAATAAAGAAATCAGGGCAAAATCTTGGCATATCAAGAGGTTGAGAAGAATTCTCCCTGAATCAAGCGGTTGAAGCCACTCAATCAAAGGCTGTTTCGTCAACGTTTGGAGCAGAAACAAGAAAACCAGCAGAAGATACGGGCAAACCACAAAACCAGGAGATCCCCCCTTTGGGTGTGGCCACCTGGCCACACCAGGCCACCGAAACGCGGTCCTAGCCGCGTTTTCGCGGTTATCTTGTGGTTGTTGGTGGAGCATTTGCTCCCCCAATCTTCCCGGGTTCCTCTCCTTTAGGTTTTTGCCTATAAATACTGGTTTCAGCAAAGAAAAATGGAGCGAAGACTAGGATTAGAATTTGTGTTTATTTTCTTAGGGTTTAGGCTCTTTGCTAGCTAGCACAAAAGTTGTAATCTTGTTTTTTAATTTGTAGTCCAGTACCAAATTTGTGAGAGAGAGGAATTGAGTGCTTGTACTTGAAGATTGAGGTGACATCAATACAAGAATCGAGACGCTTTTTCTTCCACTCGTATTACGGTATGGCTTGCATTGTTTATTTGATTTCCTCATTGTTTTTCATGAATAACTAAATGGTTTTCTGGGCTCGCTATTGTAACTCTCTCTAGTTCTTCTTCTCTTCTAGTTTTAAAGAAAAATACCCAATGAATTATATGCATGCCTTACTTAAAAGCCTTTCTTTTTGAAAGTGTTCTTGAAGGCACATGAGGATGGGTTTGGTTGTTAAACTCTCACTTCTTTCATGAACATCTCTTAAATTGTTTTTACTTCATTCTTGCTTCTTCGTGCTTGATGATTTAATATTCAAATTCTAATGGTTTCTCGAAGAAAAGACTAAACTATTCCAACCATCTTATGTGCTTTACTTCAAACTTTCTAAAAATTAACTTTAAATTTTTTCTATGATCACTTTGAGGCACTTAATATTGTAATAGAAGAATGAACAACTGAGTAGTGATATAGTGAGCCCAGATTTGCTTCCTTATTATAAAACAACAAAACAATTTTCGAGCTTTCTAAATCACCTTATCCAAAACCTTTTCTAAAAGTTGCAATTTCTCTTTTAATCATCTCTTTCTTTCCATCCTCTTTTCCATAAAAAAAAACGAACACAATTCTTTATTTTTAAATGATTCACCGAAAAGTTTCCATCGCATTTCTCCTTGTGGACACGACCCGTTAGCCACAAGCTACATGGTAAATTCTTAAACTCATTGATTGTTCTTTCTTTTAGCAATCAATTTTTGGTGCCGTTGCCGGGGAGGGAACGGTGTATTTGTTTTATAACAAGTTTTGTGTGTTGTTTCAGGGACTTGAAGATCAAGATCTAGCATTCAAGCTTTGCAAGAGAAGACTTGCAAATTCTGTGCCCCTACTCTCGAAAGTAGGAAACAGAATTTCAAGAAATTGTGTTGCAAAACTGAAAAATTCATTGGACTACTAAAAACTTTTTTTTTGCAGGACATATTGCTCGCAAAAATTTAAGTTTTTGTATGTTATATTTGTGCTATTTCTGCTATCCACCATCCCTGTTTTTAGCCAACAGTAAAACATTTGTTGAAAAGTTTAAAAAAATTGATTAGACGTTTGCATTTTAGGCACGAGTCTTTTCAATTCATTTACTATACTGTTGAAGAGTGCTGGAGTAAGGTACGTACGCATTGCATTCAGAATAGGACTCATTTCTTGGTTGATTTATATCGCTTTGAGTGAATCTTGTTTATCTTGTACACTTGCACAAATTGATTTTAAGGGCAACACCCAATAACAAGATAAGGTGGGGATTTAATCACCCTTCCTTGGCCCAAAAATCAGATTCCAAGCACTCACAAATCTAAGCCTAAGTAAAATCTGATAGACGTTGGCCTTAGGGATATCTCAAACTCACTAGGAGATTATCCTAAAGAGGGAAGGTGTTGGAGATTGACTCCTGTCAAATCAGTGTCTAGGAAGGGGATTGAGGGCCGAAAGCCTGAAGATTGGTGGTTACTTAATTAAGGAACGTCTTTGACGGATAACCTCCCACCAATCTTGCCCTGACCTGGCTAATTAGCTTGTGGTCAAAGTCTACATTCTACCACCTGTGGACAATCAACCAGTTAGGAGTTGTCTAGGTCGAGGTTACCTTAGACTAGGCTTGGTTGATTACTCTTGTTGACTGTTGTTTGAACTTGTTTGTGATTGTGTTTGTGTATGCAAGTGTGGTCGAGAGACCCTAATTCATCTAGGTTGACTAGAAACACATCACCACCCAAGTTTGAACCAAGACCAGATCCGGTAACAGCTCAATCAACATCACTGTAGGATAGGTTCTACCCCATTAGAACCTCACTTCCATCTTGCATTCTACTTCCATCGGTTGGTGAATACAATTTTGAGCTCAAGCCTCAATTCATCAACACACTCCCCAAGTTTCATGGCCTAGAGTCTGAAGATGCCTACTTCTTCATAAGAGAATTTGAGGAAGTATGTCTAATGATGAAAATCCCACACCTTGTAGACGATGCTATTAGGTTGAGATTTGTCCCTTTCGCACTTAAGGACCTAGCAAAGAAGTGGCTCTACAGCTTAGCGGACGGTTCTATCACATCCTGGGATGGTTTCATCAAGGTTTTCTTGAAGAAATTCTATCCTATTCATAAAACTGCTCTCATTAGGAAGATGATCATGCAATTCAAGCAAGAACCCAGTGAACCATTCTGGAGGTACTTTGAACGCTTTAAAAACCTCCTTGTCCAATGTCCACATCATGGAATAGAGAAATGGCGACAATGCCAAATTCTTTATGACGGTTTAGACTATTCTACCAAAACCCTCTTAGAAAGTATGTGCCAAGGAGGTTTCTTGCAGAAAGATGAAAATGAAGGATGGGATTTGTATGAAAATCTAGCTGAGAAGACCATCCAATGGGAATCTGCTAGTGAGACCTCCAGGAATCCTAACTCTATCTCTTCAAAAGGAGGTCTCCATTCTATCTAATCATCCATCGCTAATGAGGCTAAATTAGCTAACCTGGCTAGAAGACTGGAAGATCTAGAAACGAAAGAACCAAGTCCAGTCAATCAAGTCAGCCCGAACCAGTTTCCAACCCGGGCTGCACTTACTGTCAAGTCATGAATCATGTGTTCGAGGAGTGCCCTGTGTTTCAGGCTCAGCAGCCCTACCATGAACCGATGAATGCGGCCTTTTCAAGACCGAACAATAACCCTTACGCACCAACGTACAATCCCGGCTGGAGAAATCACCCTAATTTCTCATGGAGCCAGAATAACTCTGACCATTCACGATCAAATCATGCTAGCCACTTCCATCATGGTAATAATTCTTTCAATCATCAACCCAACTTCTCCAATTTCCATAATAATTCTCCCAACCATCCACCAAACTTTCCAAACTATCAACAGAACTTTCCCAACCAAGCTCCACAATCCTCCTTCCAGAATCCTCAATTAGAAAGGAGAATGACTGACTTTGAAAGAAACATGGAAAGATATATGAAAAACTAAGACTCTCTCATGCAAACTATCCAGAGGTTAGAGGTTCAAATGAGTCAACTAGCCACTCCACAGAATGGGAGACAAAAGGATACCCTGCCTAGTCAGCCAATCACCATTCTGAGGAATTCTCAACAAGCTCATTTGGCTGAGGATCATTCATTTAATCAATGTAATGTTGTTCATACATTGAGGTTAGAAAAGAGAGTTGATAACCAAGTATCAACGCCAACCAATCCCATTCAGCACAACCACAATTAAGCTTCCACCTCTTCTAATCCAAATTCTTCCAATTCTAACGAATCTGAAAAAGACAAGTCAGCCAGCCAGGTGCACCAGCCTATAGTACCATTTCCTAATAGGCTGAAAAACAACAAGCAAAATCCTCACATGGATAAGATAACTGAGATATTTAACTAAGTGAAGATAAATGTGCCACTTCTTGGTGCAATCCAACAAGTCCCTTCCTATGCCAAGTTTCTTGAGGACATGTGCACCAAGAAGAGAAAGACTAATGTTCCAAAAAAGGTCTTTTTAGCCACTAACATTAGTGAGCTATTATCGGGTCCGATCCCTGTCAAGTACAAGGATCTAGGTAGTCCCACCATTGCCTGCACAATAGGACAAGCCGAGATTAGTCGTACACTTCTTGACTTGGGGGCAAGTATCAACTTGCTTCCATTCTCAGTTTATCAACAACTCGGGTTGGGCGATCTTCGTCCAACTCGAGTCACCATCCAACTGGCTGACCGTCCTATTAAAGTTCCAAAAGGGGATTAATGATGTCCTGATCCGAGTAGGAGAGTTCATTTACCCTGTAGATTTCATAGTTCTGGAGACACAACCTGTGTCTAACTCTAATCATAGGGCTCAAACTCCTGTTATCCTAGGGCGACCATTCCTTACTACTGCTAATGCCATCATCAATTGTAGGAATGGGTCTATGAGGTTAACCTTTGGGGACATGACTAGAGAAGTCAATGTCTTCAATCTAGGAAAACAACCCCGCGATATCGAAGACCAAACATTTGAAGTCAACCTAATTGAGAACTTGACAAGTGAAGATGAGGAAGAATTGGAATTAGAAACCGAGTGTGACTTCAGGTTAGAGTCTGACGGCTTTAATCTTGATCAGGTTGTAGAATCTGCTGTGAATTGGGCCTCGCACCCTATTTCACCAATAATGGAGCCAACAGATTTGACTAGTCCTTCCAGTGAGCCTTCCTCTTCCTTAGAATTGAAAGCCTTACCTGCGCATCTCAAGTACGCCTATCTAGGCGAACAAGAGACCTTTCCTATCATCATTGCCTCACATTTAAATGACGGGGAAGAAAAAGATCTTAAAGCAATTCTGAGAAAACATAGGGAAGCCATTGGGTGGACTATGACTGATATCAAGGAATTAAGTCCAACCATCGTTCAACATCGCATTAATCTAAATGAAGACGCCACACCTAAAAGAGACTCGCAGTGTTGGTTAAACCCTATAATGCAAGAGGTTATTCATGCTGAAATCATAAAACTCTTAGACAATGGGATAATTTATCCCATTTCTGATAGCCAATGGGTCAGTCCTGTCCACGCGGTTCCAAAGAAATCCGGTTTCACCGTAGTGGAAAATGAGAACAAAGAGTTGGTTCAAACTCGACTTCCCACGAAGATCTGAGTTTGCATCGACTATAGGAAACTGAATGCTGCAACTCGTAAGGACCATTTTCCACTTCCCTTCATTGATCAAATGCTTGAACGTTTGGCGGGTCACGAGTATTACTGCTTCTTGGACGATTACTCAGGCTATAACCAGATCCCTATCGCTCCTGAGGACCAAGAAAAGACTACGTTTACATGTCCATTTGGGACATTTGCTTATCGTCGAATGCCCTTCGGCTTATGTAATGCCCCAGCAACGTTTCAACGTTGCATGTTAAGTCTTTTCTCTGATATGGTAGAACGATTCTTAGAAATCTTTATGGATGATTTCTCCATCTACGGAGATTTATTCACTCAATGTCTTCACCATTTAGAACTCGTCCTCCAACGTTGTGCTGAGAAAAATCTGACACTGAACTGGGAGAAATGCCACTTCATGGTAAAACATGGAATTGTCTTGGGTCATGAAATCTCCAATAAAGGAATTGAAGTGGATAGAGCCAAAATCGAGGTTATTGCTAAGCTTCCCATGCCCAAATGCGTTAAGGACATTAGATCCTTCTTAGGACACGCTGGTTTCTACCGAAGATTTATCAAGGATTTTAGCAAAATTGCTAGGCCCTTGACTAATCTGTTAGCTAAGGATGTGTCCTTCACTTTCGATGTTGAATGCATCAACTCTTGGGAGAAGCTTAAGAGAGAGCTTATTTCTGCACCAATCATATCTGCACCGGATTGGTCTAAGCCGTTCGTAATCATGTGCGATGCTTCAGATTTTGCTATAGGCGCTGTCCTAGGATAACGCATTGATAACAAGCAGCATGTGATTTACTACTCTAGTAGGACTCTCAACGATGCTCAACTGAACTACACTACTACTGAGAAGAATTCTTGGTAGTAGTGTTTGCCTTAGAGAAATTTCGTCCCTACCTACTAGGGTCCAAAACCACCATTTTCACCGATCATTCTGCGCTTAGGTATCTCATGATGAAGAAGGATGCCAAGGCCCGACTCATTAGTTGGATCCTCCTTCTTCAAGAGTTCGATCTTGAGATTCGAGATAAGAAAGGCGTAGAAAATGTCGTTGCTGACCACCTCTCACGGATCCCTAATTCTCCATGCAACGAATTACCCATAAATGAGGATTTTCCTGATGAACATCTCTTAGCTATCTCTAGGGAACCTTGGTTTGCTGATATAGTGAATTACTTAGTCACAAACCAAACTCTGTCTCATTGGTCCAAAAATGATGTTTACCGGTTCTTATCCAAGTCTGGTATTTCTTTTGGGAGGAACCGTATCTTTTCAAGTACTGTTCTGACCAAATTATTAGGAGATGCATTCCCTATGAGGAGGTTAAGAGTGTTCTATCCTTTTATCACGAACTTGCATGCGGTAGACACTTTGGTCCCCGCAAGACTGCTGAAAAGGTGCTACAAAGTGGGTTTTATTGGCCCACTCTGTTCAAGGATGCTTATGAATTTTGCAAGACGTGCCCTAAATGCCAAATGGTAGGAAGGATTTCAAACCGAAATATGATGCCCCTCAACCCAATTCTAGAAACAGAACTCTTTGATGTTTGGGGCATCGACTTTATGGGTCCATTTCTTAATTCATTTGGGAACCAATACATATTGGTTGCTGTGGATTATGTGTACAAGTGGGTAGAAGCCATTCCTTGTAAAACTAATGATAACAAAGTTGTCATAAAGTTTTTGAAAGAGAACATTTTTTCACGCTTCGGAACCCCTCGTGCTATCATCAGTGATAATAGCACTCACTTTTGCAATAGATCTTTTGAAGCTCTTATGCGAAAGTATGCCATAACCCACAAGTTGTCAACACCTTATCATCCTCAAACCAGTGGGCAAGTTGAGATTTTCAATAGACAAGTCAAGCTTATCTTGGAGAAAACTGTGAACCAAAACCGGAAAGATTGGTCCATCAAACTTGTAGATGCTCTATGGGCCTACAGGACCGCTTTCAAGACGATTCTAGGAATGTCTCCTTATAGGTTAGTTTATGGCAAACCTTGTCACTTGCCCATTGAATTAGAGCATCGAGCCTTATGGGCAATCAAGCAGTTGAATTTCGACTTAACTAAGGCCGGTGACCTTCAGAAATTACAAATTTCCGAGTTAGAGGAATCGAGAAATGAGGCCTATGAAAATGCTAGGATCACTAAAGATAGTCAAGATTTTCCATGATAAGCACATTATAAGAAAAACCTTTGTCCCGGGACAAAAAGTCTTACTCTATAATTCTAGGCTTCATCTTTTTCTAGGAAAATTGAAATCAAGATGGACTGAGCCATTCGTTGTAAAAACCGTGTTTCCACATAGTGCAGTTGAGATCAGTGACACCAAGAATGGAAATGACTTTAAGGTAAATGGTCAACGCCTTAAACCTTTCTTGGAATCGGTGCCGGTAAATGAAACGGGTATGGGTCTTTTTGACCCAGTGTATCGGTAACTTTCCTCCTTTCCATTTTATTTCATGCATTTATACATTTCTTTCATACATTGGGAACAATGCATGAGATAAGTGTGGGGGAGGGTTCTAACATGACTAAGAAGGAAAAAAAAAGAAAAAAAGAAAAATATATATAAATAAAAAAAAAACTTTTTGAATGGGTAGAATAATATTTTGATATATTTTTTGTAAGAAATTAAGTTAATTTTAAGGAATAGGAGAATCATAATTAGAATTTCTTACACTTGGTCAAAATAAGATAACTTGTTTGATTTTTAGGGTCAGGAAGAAAATTTGTGAAAGTAATTTAGTCTTGATATTTACCTTGATGATATATGCACACTAAATACACTTACACACTTAGGGTTAAAAACAGAGACTCTGATGCCTTATAAAAAATTAAACTATAAAAAAAAACAAGTCTAATTATTGATTAGCTAGGTGCTTTGGCCTAAGCAAGCCTTAGTATTTATGCAAAAGATAATTAGATAAGTTTGAAAAAAAAATGTGTATATAAATCCTCTGATTAAGCTGGATATTTATGCCTCATGAAGCATAAGTATTCACGCCTAAAAGGGGTACATCGTATAAATAAAAACCTTGGTTTCGTGGCCTTATCTGCTCGAGTGTTTAAGTCCTTAGGGGTGTTTTCTCACCTGGTGCCCTAAAACTGTCCGGTTGGGTGTCACCGACTGAATGCTCGTTACATGGGCAGATTAGAAAGCCTAATGAAATTGAGGAATAAATTTCACCAAACATATAAGGCATAGGAGTCAATTTTAAAGAACCCTTAGTCAACTTCACAGTCACGATGGTGCATACGACTCAGGGTAAATTAATAGACTAGATGAGAAGTACAATTTAACTCCTTACTTTAATGATGACATGCTTTTGAATAGAGACTAAGTTTAGGAATGAAAAATTTGATATTCCTATAACTTATAGATTACTTAAAGCCTTACAAATATACTTCAAATATTTTCTCTTTTCAAAATGCTTTTCAAAAATACTAATTTTTTCTCTTTCTTTTGGATTTTGTGGGTGCAATCCACTGAAAACCCTCACGAGATAAAACTCGTCCTCTAGGGGTAACCTAGAGGTTTAACGGCTTGTTGCACATGCTCAGTGCAATCGAGTGACCTGCGAAAGTGGTTTAATAAGCCTTAGTATAGTTTAGATGTTTTGATTGAGGGCGAGCAAAAGATAAGTGTGAGGGTGTGATTTGTCACATATATTGCATATATATTGTCACCTTACCATACTTTTTAGCTAATAAATCCTATTAATAACTCTTCTTTTTCTTTGTTAAATGTAGCCCAAGTGCTAAAAGAAAGAAAAGAGAAACAAGCCCAAAAGCCCATCAAATTCTGATTTAATTCAGAATAAATTCAAAATGAAGAAATCAGGGCAAAATCTTGGCATATCAAGAGGTTGAGAAGAATCCTCCCTGAATCGAGCGTTGAAGCCACTTAACAAAGGCTTTTTTGTCAATGTTTGGAGCAGAAAAAAGAAAACCAGCAGAAGATACGAGCAAACCACCAAACCAGGAGATCCCCCCTTTGGGTGTTGCCACCTGGCCACACCAGGGCCGTGGAAACGCGGCCCTAGCCACGTTTCCGCAGCTATTTTGTGGTTGTTGGGGGAGCGTTTGCTCCCCCAATATTCCCGGGATCCTCTCCTTTAGTTTTTTGCCTATAAATACTGGTTTCAGCAAAGAAAAATGGAGCGAAGACTAGGGTTAGAATTTGTGTTTATTTTCTTAGGGTTTAGGCTCTTTGCTAGCTAGCACAAAAGTTATAATCTTGTTTTTTAATTTATAGTCCAGTATCAAATTTTGTGAGAGAGAGGAATTGAGTGCTTGTACTTGAAGATTGAGGTGACATCAATACAAGAATCGAGACGCTTGTTCTTCCACTCATATTACGGTATGGCTTGCATTGTTTATTTGATTTCATCGTTGTTTTCCATGAATAACTAAACGGTTTTCTGGGCTCGCTATTGTAACTCTCTCTAGCTCTTTCTCTTCTAGTTTTAAAAAAAAATACCCAATGAATCATATGCGTGCCTTACTTAAAAGCCTTTCTTTTTGAAAGTGTTCTTGAAGGCACATGAGGATGGGTTGGATTATTAAACTCTCACTTCTTTCATGAGCATCTCTTGAATTATTTTTTCTTCATTCTTACTTCTTCGCGCTTGATGATTTAATATTCAAATTCTAACGGTTTCTCAAAGAAAAGACTAAACTATTCCAACCATCTTATGTGCTTTACTTCAAGCTTTCTAAAAATCAACTTTAAGTTTTGCCTATGATCACTTTGAGGCACTTAATATTGTAATAGAAGAATGAACAACTGAGCAGTGAGATAGTGAGCCCAGATTTGCTTCCTTATTATAAAACAAAAAAACAATTTTCGAGCTTTCTAAATCACCTTCTCCAAAACCTTTTCTAAAAGTTGCAATTTCTCTTTTAATCATCTCTTTCTTTCCATCCTCTTTTCTATAAAAAAAAACGAACACATTTTTTTGTTTTTAAATGATTCACCGAAAAGCTTCCATCGCATTCCTCATTGTGGACACGACCCGCTAGCCACAAGCTACACGGTAAATTATTAAACTCATTGTTTGTTCTTTCTTTTAGCAATCATGCTAACATCTTCTGTGAACAAGAGGAGCTGAATAAAAAAGTTTGGTAGCTCTTAATAGGCTCGCCTATGCCTCATGAAAACAATGAAGATTCACTGATCGTAATCTACGCTAAAACATATTAAGTGAAAAAGTGGGAGATTGATTACGAGTAATTTTAGATTCAAAATTAGACTGTGACCTAGAAATATAAAGAAAGGAAGAATTAAAAAAGGAGAAAAATACTAATTAAAGCAGTGTTGTGTGGCTTGATATCATGGACAAATACAAAGTCTTGCATATTCTAAGAGAAAACAATGGCCCTAGCCCTGTAGACTGCATCACCACTAGAGGAACCACTGGAATCGCAACTGAGTTATACAGTGGGGGAATTATCTTCAGAACTCTACAACCTTATTAGATTGGATGGTACAGCTAGTGGTACCGAGAGAAGACGTCCATGAGTTTTCTTTTTCTACCACAAAAAGAGAAAATCCTATATTTGTTTAGAGAATTAGATTAGATCCTTTCAAGAGAAAACATGTCAAGTGATAGCATAACAACCAAGCACAATCAAGCGGAGCTTAAGCAGTGCTGGAGGCGCAGACAGCAAACAGTGTTTACCCACAAGAGCGCTTGACAGAGCTACTGGAATGACTCGGCTTAAATGGTGAATCTAAAATCTGATAGAGTTCTATCTAGATGAAGCTAGTGGTAAAGCGCTGAGCGTTAAGCATGCCTATCAAGCAGAGCTGAGAGACCTGACAATCTGAGCGCACTCCTCTTTCGAGGAACTAGGCGAGAGCCCGGAGGCTAAAGTATGCTCAAGGTCTAGGCGCACTCTTGGCAGCTACCACGAAACCCATAAGAGTGCAGACCTAAAGCCAATTGGGTAGCTAGCCTGAGAATGGGGTACAAGGGTACCTGCACAAGATGTTAGTACCACACGTGCATGCATATAAATGTGAGAATATCTAAACCACCGTTGAGTGGTGAAGTCCGGAGGCTGAGTGAGACAGGAATAAGATCAGCGAGCAGACAAGCGAACAATCAAGCGGAGCTAGACAAGCTGGAATGAGGCTAACGCATAGCGCTAAACGCTATCATGCCGGTGTAGTTACCGCTTGCGGTGAAGCCACGATAACGTACAACAATCGCTCGATGTGTAACTACACTCGGACGGAGTTAGCGATAGAGCGCTGAGCATTAGGCTCACCTATCAGGCGGAGCATGAGAGCCCAAAGGCTAAACGCAGCCCAAATATTGGGTATAATACCTGCAGAAGTGTTAGTATCAATCATTACGCACAAATAAGGCAGTAGTGAGCAACATCGCAGGCATGGTACATGTACCAAAAATAAACTACCCTAATACAAATATTCGTCACAGGTATATACATGTACATTTATGGGCACTCGGCCATATATAAATACAAAGGCACCGCCCAATATAAAATACAAATACAACCCAAGATATAGTTAAAAATACATGTCAACCCGACGAAGCGAAGAACCCAAAACGAGGTAAGGACACTCGCCTAAATCTTCAAAAAAACCAAAAACTCTAGAATCTCAGGAACTCGTGCAGCGCCATAATATATTAATATATATATTTAGAGAGAGAGAATAAAAGAGAGGAGAGAGAGAAGAAAAAGAAAGAGTTAGAGAGAGAAAATCTAGAGAGATAAAGAGAGAGAACTAAAGAGAGAATGAGAATATAAGAGAGAGAAACTGAGGGACAAAGAGATAGTAGAAAGAGAGTGAGAGAAACAATAGAGAGAAGGACGGAGAGAGAGTACTAGAGAGAGAAGAGGGCAGTAGAGAGAGAAAGGAGAGGGGTTGTTACTCCCTCCTCTGTCCACGCACAAGGGGCCAGGAGGCCCCCTGGCCTCGCACAGCCACCGGCGGCGCACTGACCCAGGGGTGCGCCGGCCACTCCAAGGAGGAGAGGGCAAATCTTAGAGGGGATGTTTGGTTTGGAGGTGGAGATGGTGATATTGGTGGTGGTGTTGTGTTGATGAAGACAAGATGGAGATGGTTGGGGGAGATAGAGAGGAGGCCGAAGGCTCACCGGAGGCTCGCCGGAGGGGGCGGCATACCTAGGGTGCAGTGGTGGCGGCCGGTTGAGAGTGAGGGAGAGAGGGTGAGAGAGATGAATTTGAGGAGTGGTGGAAGAGAGAGGAAGAGAAGGAGAGTAGGATTTGAGAGAGAAATTGATAGATTGGGGAGAGGGAAAGAATTTTGCAGGAGAAAGGGAGGAGGAGGAGCTCTCATTGGCGCCAGGGGAGAAGAAGAAAGAAAAAAATGAAAAGAAAAAGAAAGGAGGACAAGATAAGGAGAAGAAAAAGAAGGAAAAAGGAAAAGGAAAAAAAGAAAAGAAAAGGAAGAAGAGAGAGAATGAAAAAGAGTGATGGATGGGAAGGGGAGTTAATGAAGGGGTGTGGGTCAGTTGGTGGAGGGGGAAAAGAAAAAGAAAAAGAAAGAAAGAAAGAAAGAAAGAAATGAGAAGATTCCCAAAAAAAATAATAATAATATAATGTCAAAAAATATCGACTGTTCTAGAAAAATTTTCAAAAATATCCAGAGGTAGAAACACCATCCTGATGAATAGTATGAAATCAATTTTCAGAAATAAAATTTTGTTTTAAAAATAAAAATTCTAGAATCTATTAGTGATACTGGCCGAAACCAAATCCGGCCGAGTTTTGATAAATTCAGAAAATTCTCTAAAAATATATTAAAATAGAAAATATAATTTAAGCGATAATTGAAAGCAATTTAGAAATTTGACTCCATTTGTAAATTAAAAATCCTGAAATCGGCCTGTGATACGATCGACACCGATTTTAAAGATTCTACAAATTAATTCGAAAACATTTCAGAAAATCATGAAAAATCTATAATATTGAAAAATGATGTTTAAAAATAAAATCGGTAAAATTTGGCAATTGGAAATACCAAATCGAGCAATATACTTGAACAGTTCCCCGATTCAGATTAGGGCTGACTCCAAGTCCACGATTCCGGATCCAATGCAAAATAATCGCATAAATAATCATAAAACAAAACAGATACAGGAAGTAAATAGAAAAAATACGATCGAGAATCTGAAAACGTAACTAAGTATGTATTTCAGGAACGAGGTGTTACAATCTACCCACCTTACAAAAATTGCGTCCTCGCAATTTCGTTAAGGGGAAGATGAACACAGAAAAGATAGGGATGGGATTTTATAGCAATCAAGATATGAATAACTAAGGGTAATGCTCCCCAGGTCGACTAAACAACGATCGGAGCATAGATATCTTCTGCACTTTCGGTTGTATAAATCTTCGAACAATGTCAAATAATACTGACTCAATATCACTGCTTTGCAATAGAATCCTGTTGTACTGCATATTTAATATCACTTCGAGAATAAGCCTGAATACCGAAGATGAAGAAGAACCCTGATAACACTGACCATAAATAAAGAAGACCGATAGTTAAGAATTCTGATTACAGTCATTGATTACTCTGAAATATATAGCCAAGAATATAGAATAGCTATAGAGAAACCAAAATACCGACTTTCGGAAGATAACCTGATCGTAGATCAATTCTGAGAATACCTGAGCTTCATAGAATTGGTCGGAGAGATCATATAATAGCTTCATCTAGAACTCTGCCGCTATATCTCTAGTCTATCCATATCTTAAGTTGGTATAAAGAAGACGAAAACGGGAAAACAAAAAGATGAAAGGAACTCAGGAATTAAGGAAAGGATGATCAAGAAAGAATAGATAACTCTGCATTTGTAGTTGGACTGTATAATCAGGACTCATGCATTCCAGTTGCACATTTCTTTATCATTAATTTGCCATCTGGACGTATTGAGGATGTGAGAGTGATTGGAGTTCAGTTTTGCATCATTTTCCACTTCCATATCATGATTTATGTAAATAAAAATAAGGTTTTTATTGCTTTTCTCTCTCATTTTTCAGGTCCACTATTAATGGAGATGAAGGCCCATAATCAAGGAATTAATGGGATTAATTAAGAAGCCCAGGTCTGGAGTCGTCCACGAATATCCCCAACTTTCTAGAAGATCCAGCATGGCATACGGAGCATAACAGAATGGCAACAGAAATCGTTGGCACAACAGCCAAGATTCTGTCGTGGAAACGCGGCGCTGGCCGCGGATCCGCCAGCAAGAATCTGGCCTGTTGAGCCAGCGTTTAATCCACGGCTGAGATTTGAGGGCCTCATCCTCTGGAGCCTATAAATAGACCCCTAGGGTCTCTGCGAGAGAGGAGAAAAAAAGAGGAGAGAATAGGAGTGAAGAGCCTTGTATTTTGAGAGAATTGTAGGATTTTCTCTAGTTTTCTTTAGAGCTCTTGTAATCTTTCTCTCCTTCTAGAATTCTACAGGAGAGAGAGAGGAGAGAGAGAGAGAGAGAGTGTGTGTGTGTGTGTGTGTGTGTGTGTGTGTGTGTGTGTGTGTGTGTGTG
>JAVJIF010003506.1:0-163961 GCA_038442645.1 Agave tequilana | reverse complement strand
TGAGACGTCAGCGAAGCATCTGTAGGAAACCCATGAGAAGAAATACCTGACGAAGAGTGTTGAGTCCAGGTTGCAGCTTAAGAGTAAGCTGTATCAGTTTCGGATGAAGAAGGGGAGCACAGTGAATGAGCACATCAACCGATACACGAAGCTTCTTACAGATTTGATAAACATGGATGTCGTGGTAGAAGAGGAAGACAAGGCGATCATCCTCCTGAACTCACTCCGGCGGAGGAGTATGAGACATTCACTCTGACTTTTATCAATGGTAGACAAACTCTGTACTACCATGAGGTGTCGTCTGCACTGACAAGTTATGAGACGAGGAAGAAGGAGAGACATCCTTCTCAGTCAAGCTCATCGGCGGAGGCACTGGAAGTAAGAGGCAGGGTTCATCAAGGAAGGGTAAGGAGGTTAGAGGAAGATCAAAGTCAAGGTCGGGCTATAGGGATCTGAGGAAGGACCAGTGTGCCTTCTGCAGAGAGATGGGCACTGGAAAGTGGACTGTCCGAAGTTCAAGGGGAAGAAGAAGGAGTCGAAGGCTGAAACAAATCTTGCAAAAGTGACGAATACTCAGAGGAGCAGTTCACAGGCAGATGGAGCAGATTCGGACTCGTCAGGTTTTTTCTCGTTTCAGTCAGTTCCCCATCATTGGTAACTCATGGAAAGATGAGTGGATTCTGGATACAGGTACAACATACATGGTGCCCTAATCGGGGCTAGTTTTTAACTTGAGAAGCTGGAGGGTGTTCGGTCGTTATGGGCGACGATCACCCATGTAGCGTGGAGGGTGTAGGTACAATCCGAATCAGGATGTTTGATGGGATGGAAAGGGAGCTGAAAGGAGTGAGTATGTACCTCAGTTGAAGAGAGATCTAATCTCCGTGGGAACTTTGGAAGCATCGGGCAATGGTGATATCTGTTCGAGATGGTGATCTCAGGATGATCAAGGGCTCGATGGTAGTGATGAAGGGCGTTTCGCCGAGGAAATCTCTACTACTTGAAGGGTAGTACGATTTCAGATCAGGTGGAGACTTCTAGTTCTCAGATGATGGTGGCCCGGAGGTCTGGCAGGAAAGGGTCGGACAGGAAGAAGAAGAGTCTTTGCGAGCTCCTGCGAAGATGGAATTGGAAGGTGCTGCTACCTGCAAGTCGGAAGGTGAACACAGTGTTCTGGACAAGAAGAAAGTGAGATTCAGCACCAGTACTCCATGCAATGAAGGTCTTCTTGATTGTGTTCACGGTGGCATTTGGGGACCTACTAAGACAGCATCGCTTGGAGGTCACAGGTACTTTGTCTCATTTATTGATGGGTTCATCTAGGCAGGTTTGGATATATCCCATGAGATAAAAGGGTGAAGCCCTAGATGTGTTGGTGAAGTGGAGAGGAAGAATGGAGAGGCAGATAGGTAGGAAGATAAAGGAGCTCATATTGGTAATGCTGGAGAGACATGAACTAATTCCTACGATTTGGGCAGAACACAGGTATGCTACTCACTTCACAACAGGTACAGAAGGGTTGGCTAAAGATGTAGTCCGTTCCTTGCTGGAGGAGGTTCGGCAGTTGTTGTCTAATGTAGGATTAGACAGGTCGTTTTGGGCTGAGGCGACTGAGTATGCTAGCCATCTCATGAACAGATCGACTGCGATAGGAGGTAAAACTTCATTGAAAATTTGTTGGGAAAGCTGTCAGATCATCATGTGCTGCGGGAGTTTGGAAGTCCGGCCTACTTCAGTGCCAAGAATGGCAAGGTGAATCCGCGAGCAAAGAGGTTTGTCTATTTGGGCGTCAAAAGAAACAGCTTACAGGTTGTGGGACCCCGAAGACAAAAAAGATCGTGATGAGCAGGAATGTCACTTTTGGAGAGACTTCAGTGTGAAGTCCACCGTCTCTCAGCAGGTGGAGAGGACAAAGACCAAGGAAGGATCGCAGCGGGTGGAGGTTGATGCACTCTATCACTCCAGTTGGTCGGCATTAGAGAGACTTCACCGGATGTGACACCGGGTGGAGATCATGAATCCAAGGTTGATGCTAAACAGGTTGAAGACATTGCCGAAGATGTCGAGTTGTTGCAGTCATTGGAACCAAGGGAAAACCACACTCGTGGTAAAGAAGCATGAATCTCAAGCTTGTGATCGCGACAAGCTGAAGTTGAAGGCCGTTGTTCTCCATGATGATCGTAAGGAGTTCATTTGACTCAGTCTGATAGGTTTGCTGTTGCAGATACAGGTACAAGTGTTGAGCTTGATGAAGCTCATTTGTATGAACTACGGTTGGCTGATCCTTTTGGGTAAAGGTACGTAGGCAGCCGTAAGGCGCAGCCATTTGGTGATGCAACTCTTATGAAGCTATTTGGGTCTCGAGAAGCTGTTATGGATCTTCACGTAGAGGTGAAGAGTTGTGGCCAATAGAACTTCACGTAGAGGTGGAGAGGCTTCACGTAGAGGTGAAGTGTTATGGCCAGTTGGATCTCATGTAGTGGTGAGGTGTTGTGATCTCGATGAATAGGTTGATCTTCCGGTGAGAAGATGATGAGCTTGCATAAGAGTGGTGTGCATCCAGTTGAAGCCGATGATAATGTTGGTGTGCTCTACGCAGACTTGGTTGGACCGTTAGTGGAAGACAGGAAGATTAGATAGAGCTGGTCAGTTGGAGAGTCAGTGTTGACTCGTGAGGAAGTCTTCATGAGGTCGTGAAGTTGTGGAGTAGAAGCCACAGTTGGTGATCGGCATGTATGGAAATTCTCCTAAGGTGAAGTGCAGGGAAGGCATGTGCGATATTTCTCATGAATAGCTGAGCTAAAGATTCCAAGCCGAGATCTTGTGTCGATTTCGCCAAGATCGTGTGTCGATTTCGTCCGGTGCGCGCAAGCCGAGGATCGTGTGTTGATTTCGTCGAGATCGTGTGTCAATTTCGCCAGGTGATAGAATATTACTGAGGAAGTTGGGAATCTTCACCGAGGTGGAGAATTGTTGGAAAGAGAGAATATTGCTGAGGAAGTTGACATGGTTTGCTGAGAGGGTTGTCGAGGTGATCGCCAAGGAAGTCGACGACGAAAAGGCAAAGGAGACAGCAGCAGAAAAATAGCAGCAGCAGCAGAACAGGTTAACCGGTCGACCGGCCCGGACGACCGGACGTGCACAACGTGCACAAGTTGAAGCTCGGTCGACCGGTCGCGTCGACCGACTAAAGTGACCCAACTCTCTATTGGGCACCCAGTCGACCGACCGATCGACTGGTGGAAGAGGTCGGTCGACCGACAGTCGGGTGCGGGTATATTTCTGCTAATTCGGAATCTGTTGTATTTAAGATCTGTTGTTGGTTTATAGGGTTAAGGACCTGGAAAAGAATCCTTGAGAAAGAACTGCTAGAGCTCTCTTGCATTCAAAGAGGCTGCTAGCCATTATAATCTTCTTCCAAAGCAATTAAATTTCTCTCTGATTGCCTCGAGGACGTAGGCGTTGAGGCGAACCTCGTAATTTGTTTGTTGCTTGTGTTCTTTCTCCAGTGATTGTTTTGTACTGTTTGGATTGTTCTATGGCTTGGAGATTTAAGGGGATTCCTCTGTCGGATTGTTGCCGTTGTGGGGCACAACATTAACTACATGAATAACAACTGCATGTCATTTAGAACTACAATGTAGCTCTCACTGCATCAAACAAAACAACCAGTGTATGTCTTCCCAACATGGTCACACTTATAAAATTTATGCATCTTCAATATCATCGCACATGTCAAAAATCTATTTATTGAGCTATAAATCAAATGAGTTGTGCTATTAACAAACTCAGAAGTAAGAACGGAGAAGAAAATTTTAGTGAACTGCTTCAGGCATATGAACTTTACCTTGTACAAATTTCAGCAGCCGGACGGATCCGAGGGTCTTGCCATCGCCTTTCGACAACCTCAATGCTCTTCTACTGCTGAGGAAATATCTTAGGGAAGAGATCATTGGCGTCAGTAATGGTGCTTCTCAGTTGTTTTTTATTAGAAAATCACTGCACACCGAGATTCAACTGACGATCGGAGAGCAAACTCAGGACTGATCAGCGGCCACGATTTCTGAAATTAAATATATTTAAATATGTTGCTGGCGGGAATCGAAATGGTAACCATAGGTGAGCGGGCTCTTAACGAACGCAACCACTAGGCACATGCCTACCTGTCTTATAAGAGCCCTTTCACCCGACTGCCATCTAGTGTACTATGCTCTGCTCCTTCATTACAAGATGTTGGGGAAGAAAACAAATTAAATTAGATAGGCATTGAGATTGAAATTAATCACTATTAAAATGTTTAGTAGGCTTCACAGAGGTCTTTTGAGGAAAACAGTATACTGTCCTTTATGGGTCGTGTTTGTAGGTGGAGGAGGGCGAGGAGGGGTGGGACCCGTGAAGGCCGGCGAGGCGATGGAGGAGGAGAATGTTTTTTCTTTTGACGAAAACGATTGGATATAAAACTCTCGCGTTTCATTAAAGAGAAATTAAACAGAACAAGTACAAAAAAAGAGAAAGCACAGTACTGTACATACACATACAAAGACTACCTCGGTGTTTGTCCCTGTCTATCCAAACAACGGAAAAGAAAAATAAGAAATCCCCTTTCTTTTCTCTTTTCTCTTTTACACAACTATGTCCTCATTTTCAGAGTGCTACGGTTAATTTTATGGTCATGTAAATCTCATTTGTAATAAGTTGTAGCGCAAAACAGTTAATTTTTTGATCATGTAAATCTCACTTGCATCCTAATTACAGTCTATTTTTTATTTTTCTTAATTAATTTTTATTTTAATATTATTTTGCGGTAAACTTTGTGGTCAACTTTTCCACTTCCACTTCCACATTACCATCCAAACACCAGAAAAGACATAACATTTTTCAAACTGTACTTCCCAACAACGTCCGAACATAGGAAAACTTACTAACCAATTTTCAAGTTTCAAAGAGAACTATAACCACTTCCTCACTTTCACCTTAACCAAACAGGCCTAAGACAAAAATAACAAAGAAGCAAAAATAACAGAGACGGACAATGAAGGAGATGTCTTTGATGATGATAAGATGCAGAGAATGCTGATGCCAGTGAAGGAACACAAAAAAGTCACAGATGGAGAATTGAGGTCAACCATTGTGGCATAGTTTTCAACGCGTATATGATGAGTATTTCTCATTTTCTGGATCTTTTTGATGCAGCATTTTTCAAATCAGATTTGTTTTTCTGTTTCAATCCTTCTGATCTTATTATCTAGGTAATAATTGTTTAAATAATTTAATTTAGTGAGTTATAGCAAATTAGTATTGTCATATACTCATAGTATCTCATTAACTCTGATTCTGATTCAGAATGACGATAAAACTATTTTGTCCTCCATTTCAGTCACTTGCAATGGCTATATTTCTATCTCCTAAAGCATCAAAACACTATCGATTAGATTTTGATAAATGGAAATTCAGAAAATAGTTGTTTAATCCAAGTTTAATCTTGGGAGAAAGGCTAGTCTGAGGCAAATTAACGAGTACTCAGGGGAATATTATGAAAATAGTAAGAAAGTGAAATGAACTTCCACTTTTTAGCATCATCACAGCATTACTGATTTATGTTCATGATTCATTGAAAGAGTGAAAGTTGGAAACAAAACACATAATAATCCAGCTACTGCAGAGGACATAACATCACACCCCCACCAAACAGGCACTGTTACATCCATTATTCCTGACAATAAATATCCCAACTCTCATCAAATCGTGGTCTTCTAGTTCTTGAGAAGATAGGCGTCCAACTCTTTGATGGTGTGTTCAGCCAGCGCCTTGATGCTATCAGGCTCTGGCACCTCGGGCCCAGCCTTCTCATACTCGTAGCTCCCTTTCACCACGCATCCATCGCCCTTGGGAACTACTTGATATGTGGCCTTGAAAACTTTGTAAAAGCTCATCAGTTCCCCATCAATCACACTGTAACCAACCGTCTTGTTCGCCTCGTCAGCAATCTCGAGCTTCTCTTTGGCAAACTTCACAATGGGAATTGCTGCAAAAACCTTACGCGTGTTAGGTACAATCTTTAAGATGTTGGTAAATGCAATGCAAGTTGCAACATATAAATTATAATCCACGTCGCGGGCTATTATGAGTTTTGAGGAGGGAAATTTGCAGGTTTTTGAATACTAGTTGAGAGCTGAAATTTCTAGCAATGATATTGTTGAGTTCACTTTAAGTGACATTAATTTTGTGTCAATATACAGTTGGATTTGTGATATCTATATGCCATTTTGCATATGTGCGACTTTATGGGAAAAGAAATTTGCATCTCTTTGTACATACTATCCCTCTTTTAGCATTTCATATGCCTTTCCATGTCCATCCATGTAAAATTTATATTTTCAGTGTAAACACAAATCAGGTTACTTAAATCAGATGAATTAAGTTTGCGTAACTGGGAACAATCCATGTTATTTTGTAGTGTTATCACGCTCTGACCTGTTTTGTTAATGACTTTTTAATGAAATGTGAAAGGGAGTTTACAGAAAAAAAAAACCTAGAGAGTAATCTAGTAAGAATAGTACTAAGATCTACCTGAAGGAAGTCTAAGATGAAGAGCTAATTTGCTCTCCAAAAACTTTTTCAACCACAAAAATGGAGAACATAATTCTAAACAGCGAAGTGCTCCAGCCATGGATCTTACCTTCTGCATACTTCAGTAGCGGATGGATCCGACGGTTTTGCCGTCGCCTTCGACTACCTCAATGCTCTTGAACTGCTCAGGAAATATCTTAGGGAACAGTTCACTGGAGTCGGTAACGGCTCCCAGACTTTGTCAGCAGAGGACTTCAACTCCATTTCCATTCCATTTTGGAGGCCATTTTTTCTCTTGATGAGAGATTGTTGGAGGAGAGAGCTGAGGTGAGTGGAGAGAAACCAAGGGATGTGTCATGCATAAATAATATGGGTTTGTCTACCTGTCTCATTTAAGAGCCCTTTCACCCCAACGGCCATCTACTACATTCATGTGCTCCTTCATTACAAGTTGTTGATGGTGAAGAAAACAAATCAAATTAGAGAGGTTGCATGATGAGAACTTCACCTGCACGTATTGAGATTGAAATTAATCACTATTAAGAGTATCCATTAGGCTTCACAGTGGTCTGATTTAAGGAAAACAGTCTCAGGCCATTTATTGGAGCATCTTTGTGGGTAGTCCTTCAAAGGACTGAAACTAATTTGGCAACTACAAAACTGGGCTAAATTATTAGTGTTGGATCTCAGAGCCCAATCTTTCCATTTGGAAATTTCGTGCCTCTGGAATCAACAACCCTTCTCTCTTATACTTTCATGCCCCAAACAAACAATACCAATGGGTTACAGGTTATATATCACAGTAATCAAATCACTTTTAACAGTTTTACTACGAGGCCCTGTCACTCGATTCACTAATCACCTCCTCACAGTGCAAAACTATGGTCAGCTAGAAAGTCACCCTTTCATAGGATTCTCTTGGAATACATTGGGTGTCTTTTTTTTTTTTCGACGCATTTGACATTGCATGTCAGCCAATTAGTTTATTACCTAAGCGTAAGCCTTACTTCTCATTTCCGTTCACATAATTTGTGAAAAGAAATGGTCCAAGGTAAAAAAAAGTTAGGAATTAAGCTGAGATTAATATATTTATGGAAGTGCTATTAATTTAATTACGGGCAGGTTATATCCGTCTCACAATTTGTTCAGGACAATGACTTTCCAAGGGATATTTATAGTTCACAATCCAGTGCAGAAAAAAACCTCATCCTAATGAGATCAAATCATGGCACAACTAAAATTCTTCTTTAGTATTCAAACGAGACTTGCTAATAAGAATAGAGAATAGGAGGCACTGTTACACTATATAGCAAGCACTGCATTAGAAAATAATTAGATCTGTTTTAACAACTAAAATTTAGAGGTTTCAAACAATCATGATCTTTACTGGATTATATCCATGATCAAACCCAAATTACCCAAAACACATAAGCATAATCAAGAAGCATTACCTGAGATATCTGATCAGGCTTTTTGAATCCTTTGCTTTTCTTAGCCTGAAAGTTTGAAAGAAAATTCAGTGCTGTCAAGAACTTCAACAATCTGGAAAAGGACAATGAACTAAATAACACCTCCTCTTACCTCTATTCATATCTGGACATTTATTTATTGGGTCTTCCTTCCACTGAAGCAAATCTGCTATAAATCTCGTCAAACAACTGAAATTTCCTATTGATCTTGCACTCTGGTTTTCATGTCCAGACAGGTAAGCTCGCCCTACAAAGTGATGTCTATGCATTTGGTGTTGTCCTACTAGAACCCTTGACTGGCCGTCAAGCACTGGAGTTGAACCAAGGTCCTTCAGGCAAAATATTATACTTCAGGCATACACAACTCCAATTCCAGAGACAGTTTAATAACTCCTGAGGTCGATATTAGTACTAGTTAAAGTTTCTTTTTTAATTTAGGTCCGAAATATCTTAAATGACCGGAAGAAGTTGCGGAAAGTGGTTGATCCTGAAATGGCCAAAAGTTCATACACCATGGAGACGATCACCATGTTTGCTAACCTTGCCTCGCTGTGTTCGCATTGAGAGCAGTTCGCGGCCATTAATGGCAGAGTGTGTGAAGGAACTCCAACTTATTTTATACTCCAATATGAAAGCTTAAGGACCTGATCATGGACCACATTTTCGGCAGAATTGCTCAAGATTCTTGAAAGGGTGTCTTGTAAAGTGAAGGATTTTGTGTTGTGGAATAGTAGTCAAATAGATTAAGTTATTCTTCCATGACAGATACAAGAAGTTCCTGTAAGTAAGCTGTTAAATTCAGTCGAACCAAATGAAAAGTAGTTGCATCAATGACCATTAAAACAAAGTTTGATGTGCAAGCAGGTTAATAATCATTAAAACAAAGTGTCTTTTAAATTCGCATTGTGTGGGTTGGAGTTGGCACATTTCTGTTGTATCCATCAGATCTTTCAGACTCGGACAATTTGTGGACATCCTAATTGTTACGAACACTGACAGTAACTTCGTGACCCAGGTAGCTACCTCAATTGTTCATGATCCAATCCTTATTCAAAAAGTAGCCTAGAATTTCTGATGCAAATGCAACTACTTCTATTTGGGTTTGAATTAACTCGGGTAATTGTAGTTGATAGTAATTCCAAAATGGCATTAAACAATAGTTAATCAATTCTTCAGAAAAGTTCAACTAAATAAGGGACAGCAGAGAATCATTATTTCATTGCATAGAGAATTCTATTTAATCTACTTACAATCTCTACAGTCAGGATACAACAGCAGCAATTAGCACCTGGCGAACTAATTAGTACAAATCCCGGGATTGCTGCAGAAGGTTTGACATTAACTTTCCCTTCATTTCTATAATTCTGTTGTCCAGCAGCTTTTTGGGCCGTCCTTGAATTCTATCAGAATGGTTCATCCTGAGGCTGAGTCGCACAACTGAGGTTCAACTAGAGGTGGGAGCTCCTCACACAGCAAGTACTTGCGCAGCTGAAGGAACAACCAGATTAGATACTGTCTTGTTTAACAATCTTGTAACTAGCTTTGTTGTACATTTGGAAAGGAACTGTATCAATCACCCTACAATGGAGGCATACTTTGTTATCGTCTTCATTTGAGAAATCAGCTTTTTGCATGCTTCAGGGGCTGACCAATCCCTTTCCTGAAATGTACAATGGATTGTCAACCAATGTAACAATACTCTATCCGATTTCTTGAAGGAATTCATAGACGAAATATGCAGCACCAAGGCCTCTGGATTACTTGGAAATGCATGAAACTAGGAAAGCTAGAGGTTGATAAACTGCAAAACTAGGAAAAGTATAGTTTGATTTCCAGTGAACTGCTAAAACTAGAAAAGCTAGAATTTGATGAAACTTGGCAATAAAGTATCAATCTGAAGTCATACAGAAGATGCACTCAACATTGAGAATGTAACACTATTATTTAGTAAGATAAAGTTTTGAACTATTACAGCAAGTCATGCCTGCCAGTTGATGGTTAAGTGGAACCAAGGGTAGAGACTCAGAGGAAAGTTCAATATTTGGACCCTAAACTTTGGCATTGACTGTGCATTGCAGAGACTGAACCCATAAGCGGAAAACATTGAAGCATAGAGATGTCAAACCATCATCCATCATCATTGAAGACTCATCTCTTAAAGAGAAAATGCTGCTCAACATGGCCAAAATTTTCACCAGTAAAGAGTAGACTTGAAGTTAGCGGTCCATCATAATTTCCCCCTTTTTTTTTACCAAACTTACAAAGCATGACGCAGTCCGGTTTTTCACTTTGTTAGTTATATGGTATAAACTAGCAAAAGCTTGAACAAACTGGCATAGCCCAGAATTTCATTGTCCATTATTCACACCAGTTCTCACTAGTAATAAACTACAGACCCATCTGGAGCAGCAACTCATAAATTTATGATTCTACTATCAGCCAACACCGCATGTGAAACTCAATGGATAGATCTAGGGCATTGTGATTTCAACCAATTATTCCTCATTTAATTCAAGCTATATTCGAACATTTCTCTGCAATTGGAACTACCATATGTCGTCAGATATCTGCTATAGTTTCTCCATCATCTTTGAGATTATTGGTGAGTTCGATGCATTGCATCCTCATATTACCCAGCAGACTGCTGCTTTACTATATATCAAGCTTCCTTGCACTTCAAGTGAGCAGATTCTGACCATGACATGATACTTTCAGGTGTAGTATATGCTTGCTACCCCTAAATGGGTGCTGGTTCAAGCTCAACAAGCCAAAATAGCCCTCTTGCTTATCTCCAGATATAACATACTAGCCACCCGTGTTTCCTCCATCAACTTCATCTGTAGTTTACTTGCACCAACATTTTACATGTTATCAGTGTCCACCCAACTTTGCTCTCACATTCACCTTGATGTCATCGACCACTTGCAACTTCTTTAGATTTGCATGCCACAACCAATAAATCTAGTTTTGTTTGTCAGAGAAACATCATTATCATGTTCTGATCTCCACTAACAGTCACATCTCAATCTGATGATTTCTGATAGCTTTAGGATGGAAAATTTTCCGTCAAATCTTTACTCATGAATCATGGTGAATTGAATGAAAAGTTAATGCTGAACTTAGTCATCAGAAACGTGCCATTTTAAATAAATGCAGTAATCATACTTGAGACCTAACCAATTTGTCATCATCGGGATGAGTAATAGAATGTTGCTGATTATAATGTACTTGAGTTCTACTTAGTGACACAAACTTTAATTAAACTTGAAGTTTTTTTTTTTTTTTTTTTTTTTTTTTAATTTAGGAAAAGTTTCTTGAAGCTTCCAAACAGACTGTTTAAAAACTCCTTGGATGGCAATGGTATGGTTAGCCAGTCTGAAGCTTGCAAATGTGAGTGGGTCACGGCAGAACTATGTGCCCATATGTATTGGTTATGGATTAGTGGCGGAGTTCCTCTTTCCAAGGGGAAGCTCCTCAAGTCTTAAAGTTGTATCTAGCTCCCTCACTTGCCTACCTGTACAAAGGAGTCATCAATGAAGATCTGCCTCATCTGGAGTTTATGGGGCTGATAATTAGGAGATCTTGTATTCAAATGTCGGAGGTTGAATTTGAGTTAGAATGATTTGGGCTCAAATCATTTTGGAAGGACACAAGTCTCTCTCTCTCTCTCTCTCTCTCTATCTATATATAATATATATATATATATATATATATATATATACACACACACACACACACACACACCTACTAAAATCAACTCTCCGACATTCAAATACAAGATCTACTGCGTTAAAGTGATCTATATTATTTCAAGTATCTATAAATCAAAAATCAAGTGTTCTGAATATTTGTGTCCATCCATCAAGCGGCACAAAATGAACGGCCGAAAGTAGTGAGTTGGTTAGATCTATATCTTTAAACATACAAATTCTCAATCCGGCTATTTCATTATGATTTAAACATTTAAAAACCCTACAAACTAATTTTTTCAGATTTCAAATGTTCTACGCCGTTAAACTAACCAACTCACTATTTATGTCGTCCGTTTTTCCTACTTGATGTATGAATAAAAAGTATTCAAAAAACTTAATTTTAGTTTATAGATACTTGAAATAATATTGATCAAATTCAATGGAGTGGATCTTGTATTCGAATGTGGGAGGGTTGAATTTGAATGGGATGATCCGGACTCAAATCCTTTTGGAAGGACACAAGTCTCTCTCTCTCTTTATATATATATATATATATAATATATATATATATATATATATATATATATATATATATGAGAAAAATGTATATCAGCCCGCGGGCTGAGAGAACTCTCAGCCTGCGCTGACGTGGCTCAATTTTGCACCCCACTAACTTGCGGCCCGCTTATCGAAAGAAGTTAAATTACCAAATACCCCTTATGAAAAGCTACTTTTTCGGTAAAAGACAGTGAATGCTGCTTCTTTAATTTTTTTTATCTGATTTGATATTTAATGATTTTTAATATAGTCGCAGTACTTATGAGAACTGCTACCACGGTCGCAGTCTTTTCTAAGGACTGCTACCAAGGTCGCAGTCTTTTTCTGAGGACTGCTACCAAGGTCGCAGTGTTTTTATGAGAACTGCTACCACGGTCGCAGTCTTTTCTAAGGACTGCTACCAAGGTCGCAGTCTTTTTCTGAGGACTGCTACCACGGTCGCAGTCTTTTCTAAGGACTGCTACCATGGTCGCAGTCTTTTTCTGAGGACTGCTACCAAGGTCTGCTATCAAGGTCGCAGTCTTTTCTGAGGACTGCTACCAAGGTCGGTAAAAAGTTGTGAGGGAGTGTATTTTTGGAAATTACAATGTTGAGGTGACTGGCATTAAATTAGGCGGGATTTTACAGGATTTTGCCCGCCAAAATTATTACAGATGTGGGCGGTGATGTTGCCACGCCCGCAGGCTGAGAAAACTCTCTCAGCCCGCGGGCTGAGGTACAGTAAGCCCTATATATATATATATATATATATATATATATATATATATATATATATATATATATATATTAGATAAGAATTTTTTATTTATTTTTTAGAATATGACATGAAATTAATTTGAGATCAACCTTACAGGAGTTTTTGCAATATAGAAGATGATAAATAAGCGCCGAGAGGTGCCTTTGCCTCGTGGACACATTAATATATTAGGCCTCTCAATTAATGATCTTAAACAGAGAAATATAATATTTATTGTTCTCTCTTTTATAAAATCTATAAGAGAATGCTCTAGGATACATATCAGAATACGTTTGTGTAAAACCATTTTTCATTTTAACAAAAAATTGTTATAGTTAAGTACAAAGCAGGTAATTATGAATTTTCTCTATTCATTACATGAGCACAAAATGTGTCACTGTAGCACTGAGATCAAAAGGACTCATTTGTAGTAGGTAAAAGGTGTTAGGATGTCCAATATTACTTGTACTAGACAATAACATATTTTTAAAAAGAAAAATGAGTATGGACATTGTATGCTCACGAAACTCAGACGATGTGAAAGGGTTCAAAAAGTTTACAAACAAGGATTAATTGTTAGAAGATTATCAATTCAACATGCTATTGGTATTTTGATTGTGAGCATATTAATAGTGATTAAGACCACAAGTGGACACCTTAAACACACAGAACATTATGGCTGCCGACAACATTATCACTATTACTGTAACTATCACTGTTATGTGTACCCAACTCCTGAATTAAACTCAGTCATTCAATATAATCAACGTAACCTCTGTAGTGGTGCTAGCTACGAGCCTACGATCATCAAATGGAAGGTAGTGGATGTTAGATGTTGCCCAACTTGCCCGTTGTATTTTTCACGTACACAAGACGTACGCGTAGAGAAATTTAATAAAGAGAGTGATCAAGATTGAGAGGGGTTATATTAAAAGGTAATGGATGCGAGCATGCCATCAAATAATTGACTCTCAGAAATTTCTATTATAATTAGGTTTATTGTCCTTTTTTTCTTTTTCCTTTTTTTTTAGAAACGGGATGGAGATCACCCTCCAGTCTATACACACATCCATCACTAGTTACTTAGGCCATGTTTGGGTAATAGAAGAGAGAAGAAAGAGAAAGAAGAGAGAAAAGAGGAAATGCCCCTCTTCTTGATCTGTTGTTTGATTTAGGGAAGAAGGGAGGGCTGGGACAAAAAACCTCCCTCCCTCTCCTCTCCTCTCCTCGTCTTGATCCGCGTGCAACTCCTATTTCGATCAAAATCGAGGGGAGGAAAGCTCTCCCCCTCTTCCTCCACGTCGGCGGCCATGCAGAGGAAGATGACTCCTTCCGATGGGTGGCCAAATGGCAGAGGAAGGACTCCAGGTGTCCTTCTCCCATTCAAATCTGTCCTTTTCTTCATCTCTCTTCCTCCCACCTCTGGCGTCCCAAACAGGGCCTTAATTAGATTTTTTTATTCAACAATTGTAAGAATCGAACTTTAACCCTCCGCCATGAGAGGGAGGTATATTTTCAAACAATGATAATACTGAAGAATTTTTGCAATTCACCCTAAATTTAAATATAGAAAAAAAATTCTTTGAGCTGAAAATTTGTACGTGTCTGCCATGGGACCGCTCTGGCGCCGGCTAAGGGTCAGCCATTTTCTTTGAGCTGGTGGGACTGGGATGTATAGAGCATACGTGGCCTGATATTAATTAAATGCGTATTTTTCTCATGTGCAGAAAAAAACGGGACATGTACAATGTACGCATCTCGGTATTAATCTTGTGGTTAAAAACGTGCAGAAAACAAAGACATTTACGTTGTACACGTCATCGTATTTATTTCATGGTTACGAACGTGTCAAGAAACAAAAAAAGCGTATGACGTTGTAACGCCCCGATCTCGCAGGTACGGGGACGTTATGGCGACGTACATACGCGAGGTGGAAACACCCTCACGCGTACGTTAAGCCTCAGTACAGGACATAGCCTCCATATAGACCAGGGGTCCAGCAGGAAAGAAGTACAAGAATACCTGCAGAAAGGGGTTAGCGATCATAACAGATATAAAAACAGGGATAAAAGAGATAACAGGAACAAATACAAAGATACCTATGAAGGATCTCGATGGTGAGTCTCCTATGTGACTCCAATGGACTATCTGACAATACGATAACTCGGATCTCCAACCTGGGCATGCAAACCCAGGGTCGTCAGAAAGCGACCTAGTGAGTGCTAAAATGAAGGAGGCAATAATATGTACGATAATAATACAAGCACAATAATAATAGATAATACATGTTGTTGTAATAGTGATACCATATCCTAAGCATATAATAAGCATATAAGTAGCAGCAGAAGTGTCTAAACATGAAAGATATAAGCATGTTATCTTTAATACCATCACTACCTAGCCGGTTATCATCTGGTCATGTCTTTAGGCGTGTCCGGTTTATATCATAAATACTATCGTCTAGTGGTGACGTAATAGCAGTGACCATACAGGTGGGCATATGAAACAGAATAGATGCAATGCAGAACATGCGTAGTATGCCACCACAGAAAGAGTAACATGTACCAGGCAAAGTAACAGATATACATGTAACATGATAGCGGATAAATGATCAGGTACAGAAACAATTACAACTAAACAAGTGAATACATGTATCAGGCAAGTCATGTTATTTATACAATAGTAGCAATCAGTACCACCTGGTATTATAATCACTCTCTTCCAGTGTCCCATACCACTGGCAGTTCATACTGGAGCCCGCACTCCAGTCAAACCCATCCGGACATAGCATACGGGTACCATTATCCAAACGAGAGAGTGACCAAATAACAAGTGTTCCCGATGTCACTATTGTGTATACTGTTTTATTATGTTACTTGGAAACCCATGGTCGAGGAGTTCTTATCGGGTGGGTGTATCCCGTGCATACCGGGACAACGGCCTTAAACAGACCCCTGGCTGCTGAGACCAGGGCCAGCCCGCTAGAGCTGTAACATGTAACGGGAATCTCAATGAGCTAAAACAATAACGGGATGCTCATGAGTAACAGACGGTAGCCAGCACTACCCCGTCCCCTGCAGTGGGACAAACAATGGATCCAGACATCCACCCGATATGATCTAATCAACCGTCAAGTCTCCCCCATACCCAAGTTAGCTTTATGATCTGATATGTCAAGTATACAATGTCACAAGAACAAATACATGATACGGGTAACATGATAACTGGACCTGAGCTCTGTTGATAGCATAGAACAATATAACAGGAAACGGGAATAATATAATAGGAAACGGGAACAATAGATGTGGGATTCCACATATCGCGTATCAACAGCTCTCATGTCCAGTAACGGGAATATCCATATCAGTGACAGGAAACAATCATATAACATGAATACGGTAACACAATAATACATGTAATATGCACGAGGATCCATATGACAATAAGATAGAAACAATACATGCATGTACACTCGTGCGGTGAGCATATGTAACAGTAATGTGTGAACATGAGATAACTGTGTATCGAGCATCCATGTAACGATGATCACAATAATAGGAATGTGGTAGTCCATGCAATGGTATATCAGTGGAACATATATGTGTATCAATAATCCGAGTGACATATCTGTGTGTCACTAGTACCTGTAATAACAGTAGTCAGTGTATAATGTAATACTGTGTCCACGTGTCATGATACTACCAGTGCATGAAATAACGGTATCCCGTGTGATAGGATATCCAAGTCATGGTGTGAACACTAATGGTAGCGTCTTAGCATCTACTCGAGTGTCAACTACTGCTAGTAAGAATAACAAGTCCTATATTCTGAATACGGTAGGTGCCACCAAATTATTATATCTACAGTATCAATTTATTGGATACTTTACTGGTGACAATTATTAACTTCTGAATCTCGGTAACTCAACGATCTTCCACATATATATATATATATATAATATATATATATATATATATATATATATATATATATATATATAATAAATCAGGTGTATGTTAACAATCATGTATGTTATGTATGGTTTAATTATCGAGATTTACCAACAATTATATTTTATTGTTTATTATAATGATTTCTCATACTCACGTTTTATTAAATACGGCAACCAATCAAGATTACTAAACATGATAAAATATAATTTATATAAAAAATACTCACAAACTGGTCATGAGGAGGTAGCTCTCTTTCCCACGATCGCAACGGATCCAGAATCGTCCAAATCGGAGTCCGGATGCTCCCGATATCGCCCGACTACTAAATCATAACAAATAGGGTTAAATATGTAAATACAATAATAAATGCAAATACTGAATTGTACAAGGGGGTTTCTGTAAATGTACCTTATTGGGTTTGAATGCGGGTTTGGGCTCATAACGGGTCGGGTTTAGATCCAATACCCGAACCCGTTAACTTAAGTCAAATGGGTTGACGGGTAAACGGGTTAATGGGTTTTCAAATGGGTTATTGGGTTTGGCCAAGCAAACCCAAAAGGGTTATTGGGTGTTGATTAACCCTATTGGGTAATGGGTTGGGTTTGGGTTTGGGTTTACCCAAACCCAAACAAGACAAAGGGCAGCAGCAGCAACTTGCTGCTGCCGCCTCCATTAGCCAGCCGGCCGGCCCAGCTGGCCGGCGGCAGGAGGAGTCCGCCAGCGGCGGCCCGGCCGCCGGCGGTGCGGCCGTTGTGCCGACAAAGAGAAGGCGCGGAGAGGGAGAAGAAGAGAGAGAGAAAGGGGCATGTGGGTTTACAGCAACAGAAGAAGAAGGAGAAAAGAGGGGAGGAGGAGAGGGTGGCCGGAGGGGGTGCACCGGTGGCGCCGGCCGGGCTGGGGCGCGGCCGCCGACGGCGCCTGCGGCGGCCGGCGGCGCCGCGGCCTGGCTTGGCCTTTGAAAAGGGGGTCAGCCCTCCCCTTTTGGGTCTGCACAGCAAGATGGAGAGAGAGAGAGAGAGAGATAGTGAGAGAGAGAGGAGAAGGAGAGAGAAAGGTAGAGGAGAGAGAATTGAGAGAGAGAGAGAGGGGAGTTTGAGAGATAGAGAGAGGGAGAAATAATTTAAAGGAGAGAGAGAAAGAGGCGGTGACAATGGAGGTTGGGAGAAATCTCTGGAGAAGTGGAGAAGAGGAAAGAAAAAGAAAAGAAAAGAAAAGAAAAGAATTTAAATCATTAAAATAATATTATTTAAGTTGGCTCAAAATTCAACTAGCTCTGAATGGTGCTCAAAAATTACAAAAAATAGAGAATATTATTCTGAGACGTAATATGAAAACGGTTTATAGAAATTCAATCTGCTTTACAAATTAAAAATCTCAGAGTGTCTCACCGATACCGGGCGACACCGGTTTGGCCGGATTTCCGATAAATTCAGAAAAATCACCAAAAATACCCGAACGTAGATACTATGATTCTAAGATATACGGTGAAAGCGGATTCTCAAATTATAACTTCAGTTGTGAAATAAAAATCGTAAAGCCAATTATCGGTATCGGTTGACACCGACTACGGAGATTTTCCAAAATAATCCAGAAAATTCCCAGAAAATTCTGAAAAATCTAAAATATTATAAAATGATTTTGAAACTGAAATCAGCTCAATCGGACTACCACGGAGGTCAAATCAATTTTATACGCTGTATCGCGTACTGATACTGTGATACGTACAGCAGGGAGCAAGGTGTTACAGACGTACATGTCGTATTCTTTAAGACTTTATTTCTCCAATAGGTGGACATGTAGGGTGTACACATCCGACCTTGAATATTTTGTCGGAAATTTTTAGGTGTCTACAATGCCCCCTGCTGAAGCATGCCCTTGATGAAGCATGCGAAGCGTGCTTGATCACGCTGATGACATCCATTTGCGATCAAGTATGATGTACATGTCTTGGATCCAAAAGGACCATTAAGAGTCGATCGTGAATGAAGTACAGGTCTTGAATCCCAAAAGAACCATTAAGAGCTTACCATGTACGAAGTTGTTTCGCTCCGCTTCTCAAAATATACTGTAGCGGGGACGCGACAAGAATTGGCGACGCAAAATACCCAACATATACGCGCTAAGCCTTAGTACCGGGAATAAATAAAATATACACAAATATTCCAGCATAAATAAGTAAACGAATACCTGCTAAAGGTCAATATCCATGATAGATATGGAAATAGAAATAAATAAGAAAGTAAAGACAAAATAATAAAGATACCTATGAACAATATAGATGACGAGTCCCCTATTAATATCTCGTGAAATATTATACGAAATCTTGAATCTCCAAGCTGAAGAAACCTCAGGGTTGTCAGAAAGCGACCCAGTGAGTGGTGAAATGAAAGAAGATAGTAATTATATACTACAATAGTATTACAATCATGAAAATATATAATACAAGCCTAAATAACAGTGATACAATATAATTATATCAACAATCAGTATATATATATTACAATTATTATATCTGCATTAAGACATTATTAATACCTAGCATATTACCACGGTGTTACCTCTACCATAATATACAATACATGATTAAAATAATAATGATGTCTATCGGGAAGCGTTATATATATTTATAGCCATTAATATGTTTTTAATACGTAATAGGAATGAAAAGATACAGTATTTTAATTATATACTATTGAAATTTATCCTGAAAATGTCATGAATTGTAACAATTATTAATTCTAACAATAATACGAATGGTGGCAATGGTTAATATGAACATTTATACAGGTGATAAATATAAATAATCATGCTATAGTGTTTGTGAATATACATGAATAATGTGTCTGTAGAGAATACATGAAGAGAAAAATATACATGCATTGTATCATGTTAGTAAATAAGAAAATCAGAAAGTTCAATACAATATACACAGACAAGATATCATGCAGGTAAAAAGTAATATATTAATATTGTATAATAATAACAATCAGTATCACTTGATATTAATCAATCTCTTCCAGTATCCCATACCATTAATAGTCCATACTGGAGTCCATACTCCAGCAAAACTCGTTTGAACATGGAATACGGGTATCATTATTCGAACGAGAGAATGACTAAATAATAAGCTTTATGTTGTCATCATTGTTTATACAGTTTAATTGTGTTAATTGGAAACTCAAAGGTTAAGGAGCTCTAATATCAGGTGAGTATATCCCGTGCATATCTGGGATCACGGTCTTAAAGAGTCCCCCTGACTGTTGAGACCAGAACCCTCCGCTAAGAGGAGAGCAGGAAACAGGAAGCTCAATGAGTTGTATACAGTCGGTAAGCAACACTATCACGTTCCCTATAACAGGACTAATATGGATCCAAGAAACCACCTCATAAGATATAGTCAACCGTTCAGTTTTTCCCAACACCATGTTATATTTATTATATTTAAACTACACAGTATATCAGGAGTAATAGCAGTGCTTATAGTGTATCAGGATAACGGGACATGTACAGGATAACATGAGGCATGAAATTCATAAAACGTGAGCTTCTAGATGTGGCCCTTACAGATTCAAAAGGTGGTCCTCACCACGTATGTGGTGTGGCGCTTTGTTCCGCATATTGGTCAATTGCCGGTAACAAGAGTATCATATCAATATCAGTAATATAAGAAACAATCATGTATCAGTATTCAGTAAATAATCATGTAATTGTGATGTGAGAATATGAAATAACAATGTCCATTGTAACAGAGTATTCATGTAACGATGATATAAGTACATGAAATAACAGTGTCCAATATCATAAAACAGACAGACAGAAATGCGCATGCAATATAATAAAAACATGTGTTCAGTATAACAGTATTGATTCTAATGATTCAAGTAACAGTAATAGTATCGGTGTATATCGTTAACATGAACTAATATCAATTTAACAATTTTAGTTTCAATGATTTTAGTGACATGACCAATATTACAATGCAATCATGTATTTTTAGCTATTTTCAAACTCTTCACAGTTATTGAAAACTATCAATTTATTAGTCTGGGATTCCTTTAATCTATAGTATAATAATTACCTAACATGTATATAATTCATTTATATTTTATATTAAATAAACAATCACAATATAATATTATTTTATTGAAAATATTTAAAAATCATTAACACATATTTTAATTACAGTGATTTTACTATTTACATGATTTATTGGATAATAATTACATTTTATTAAATAAATCAATAAATCAATTTTATTTCATATGATGAAATATAATTTATAAAATAAAAATACTCACATAGTTTCACAAGATGTAGCTCATTTTTCTATGATCACAACAACTCCCGAATCATCCAAATCAGACTTTGGATGCTCAAGATATAACTCAAACGCTAAAATTAATAAAAATGGGTTAGATTTGCAATTTATAAAGTCTAAAATGTAGTAAGTGTTTAACAAGGGTTCTATGAAACTTTGCCTTCATTTAGTTTTAAAGCGGGTCTGGGTTGCTATCGGGTCGGGTTTAGATCCAATAACCCAAACCCATAATATAAGTGGATGGATAATTAGGTTAATGGGTTTTGGTTTGCTAGAGAGTGAGAGTGAGAAAGAGAGAGAAGCAAGAAGGCGATGCCAAGGGGCTACCCTGGCCGGTCAGCGGTGCGTAGGGGAAGAGAGACAAGAGAGAGAGAAAGAGAGAATAAGAAAGAGAAAGAAAAGGAAAGAGAGAGGAGGAGGAGAAGAAATAGAGAAAGAAGAAGATGATGCAGGGTGGCGATAGGCTAGGGGCAGCACAGGCCAGGTGTGGCCCCCGCGGCCTGGTCGACTGTGGGCTTGGCCGGCCGACGGTGGCCAGGAAAAGAAATAGAGGGGAAGAAAGGGAAGGGGAAGAAAAATAAGAAGAAAAGAAAGAGAGAAGAAGAGAGAGAAAGAGAAGAAGAGAGGAAAGATAGTGGCCTGTCGGCGACTGGGTCTAGCCGACGGCGGCTGGGCCTGGCCGACGATTAGGTTGGGTAGAGGGCAGAGAAAGAGAGCGAAAAGAGAAATAAGGGGGGAGAGAGATAGAGAGAGAGGGATGTATAGAGTTAGAGAGAGAGGGATGTATAGAGTTAGAGAGAGTGAAATTCAGAGAGAGATAAGGAGAGAGAGATTTATAAGTAGGGAGGGGAGAGAGAAGGCAGTGGGAGAGAAGCGGCGGAAGAGTGGAGATTGAAAAGGAAGAAGAAAAAGAAAGAGGAAAAAGAAAATTGAATTTTATATTATTATTTAATTAGGTCAAATTTTGAAAAAATCTTAAAAAATCTCAAAAATAGAAAATATCCTTGAACAGCGTCGTGACATCAGATTCATAAAGTTCGTCACTGTTTGTTAATTAAAACTCCTGATGTCAATCAGCGGTACCGGTGGACATCAGATTCTAGAATTTTCCAAAATAATTCGAAAAAATTTTAGAAAATTTAGAAAAATACTGAAATGGACCAATCTAGCTACCAGGAAGGTTAAGTCAAGTATTTTCATCGTATCGAGTACTAGTACCGAGATACGTACATCTAAAAATCAGGGGTTATAGAAGTACAGGTCTTGAATTCTAAAAGGATCATTACGAGCCGACTGCGTGCGAAGTACATGTCTTGGATCCCAAAAGGGCCATTAAGAGTCAACCTTGTAAGTACAAGTCTTGGATCCAAAAAGGATCACTACGAACCGATCGTGTACAAAGTATAGGTTCTAGACCCCAAAGGATCACTAAGACCTGATAATGCATGAAGTACAAGTTATGGGCCCCAAAAGGATCACTAAGAGTCAACCGTTATGAAGTATAGGTCCTAAACCCCAAAAGGATTACTAAGAGCTGACTATGTATGAAGTACAAGTTCTGGGCCCCAAAAGGATCACTAAGAGTCGATCGTGTATGAAATACACGTCTTGGAAGCCCAAAAAAACGTTAAGAGCCGACCATGTATAAAGTAAAGGTTTTGTATCCCAAAAGGAACGCTAAGAGCCATTCGTGTATGAAGTACAGGACTATAGGTCTTGGACCCCAAAAGGATCACTAACGGAGAATTATGTATGAACTACAGGTCCTGGATCCCAAAAGGATCACTAAGAGCTGATCGCGTACAAAGTACGGGTCCTGGATCCCAAAGGGATCACTAAGAGCTGACCTTGTACAAAGTATGGGTCTTGGATCCCAAAAGGATTATTAAAAGTCGACGTGTATGAAGTATGGGTCGGATCTCAAAGGAATTATTAAGAACCGACCGTGTACCTTCGATCCCAAAGGGATTGTTAAGAGGCAGACACGTATGATTTACCCGTCTTTTACTGTAGTTATTACGGATTTGATATTTGAGTCGGCGGCCTTAAGGCCAACGTGTAGCACCCGTGCGTCAGGGCATGGTGATTCATGCCTCTCATTTGGTGGTGCCCACCGTTTTGTGGTGCCCCCTCATTTAGCAGCGTTGATGTACAAACTTCCTTGTCAATGTCGTCGGGTACTTGATCATGTACATTTTGATTATAATTGTTTAATATGTTCATCTTTATTATGATTGTCACCCGTGATGGATTTTTCTTAGGGTAATCTTTTAGGCTTACTCCTTGGTAACTCAAGGATTGAATCTCTATGAATTTTCAAAGTTCAACGGAGTAAGGTGATGGTCTCTATCCCTTCCTCCTATATGGATGTCGACACACGGCTAATCCGGGGAGTTAGGTTAACTCGTGAATTGAGTGTCAAGAGAGATCTATGGAGACCCCGAGAGGAGAGAGCAAACACCTGGATCACGAGTGTCCACCTCAATTAAGCTCTCCCCTTCAGGCTTTGGAAGGTTCAGGAAGACCTTATTTATGCAAATGCAAATGGGCTTTATATTACTCTGTTTAGAAATCGTTACAGAGATTTAACTAGTCTCGTGGAACACAAAAGGGTCCCATCGTGATCGCCAAAATTTGTACACATTTTGATGTGATGTCTACTTGGATTCTAGCTTGGAGAGTTGTTTTCATGATCACCACCTACGTCTTCTTTTGGCCTCATAAGTCTCCTGAAGTTGATCTTGTGCATTTAGGATAGATTGCAGGTCTTTTCTTCTCAAATGAATAGAGTCAGCTCCGCTGTAGGGTTCCTAGGATAAGAAGTAAAATAGATATTAGATAAGGTCTAACATAGTATCAGTCCTTGTGTATTAATAGTGAAGATTATATTTGAATGATTTCCTGCAACTCCAAATAGAGGAGAGACCAAGACAATGAAATTATAACTATCTTAGCTGTTGTGCGCCGATGACAACAACCAACAGAGAATCTCACAAATCTCCAAGCACAAAGAACACCCAAATGACAAAAGAAGAACACACAATCTCAAACGCACGATTTAACGAGGTTCGGCTTCAACGCCTACGTCCTCGGGGCAATCCAATGGAGAGATTAATTACTAGGAAGATGTTTACAATTGCTAATAGCCTCTTTGAATGCAAGAGAGCTCCAGCAAACCCTTTTCGCAGGCACACACTACTTCTCTCTAACCCTAGAAAATTAACAACAGCCTTAAATACCCAGATTTTCGGAACAGCAGATTTCTGCCCAAACCCGAGTGTCGGTCGACCGGGCGGTCGACCGACCTCCACATCGGTCGACCGGTCGGTCGACCGGTCGGTCGCCCGAAAACAACAGAGAGTTGGGCACTTACAGTCAGGGAATTGCGGTCGACCGGTCGGTCGACCGCCTCTGGACCCTGTGCATGTCGGTCGACTAGTCCGGTCGACCGACTAGCCTGTTTTCTACTGCTGCTGCTATTTCCTGCTGCTGTCCCCTTTGCCTTTCGTCATCGACTTCCTTGGAGATCACTTCGACAACCCTTGGCAATCCTGTCAATTCCTTGACAATATCCTCTCTTTCCAACAATTCTCCATCTCGGTGAAGATTTCCAAATCTGAGCCGAACACCGACTCGACAGCGGCTGCACCAACGTGGTTGCCTACGTACCCCTGCCCAAGGGATCAAACCGTCTGTAGTTCACCAAAATGAGCTTCAGCAAGCTCATACCACCTGAAGGACATGGAGCAAAGCTTTGCAATGTGCAAACTTCACTCCCGACACCACCTTCGTAAGCATATCGGCCGGATTCTCCGAAGTGTGAATCTTCAACAAGTCGATGTCACCTTCCTCCAGAATCTCCCGAATGAAATGGTATCTGACATCAATATGCTTCGTCCTTGCATAGTAGACTTGGTCCTTACCAAGTAGATGGCACTCATGCTGTCACAGTTAATCCTCAGCAGATCCTGTTTCACGCCCAAGTCATCCAGCAACCCTGAAGCCAGATTGCCTCCTTCATGGCCTCTGTCATAGCCATATACTCAGCCTCTGTGGTCGACAAAGCGACGGTAGACTAAAGTGTGGAGCGCCAACTCACCAGTGCCTGTGAGAATGTGAAGACATATCCCGTCGTCGACCGGCGTTTGTCAAGGTCACCTGCATAGTCTGAATCCACATACCCTATGCACTCTTGCTTTCCGGTGTTGTCCTTCTCAAATACTAGGCCTACATCAATTGTTCCCTTGATATATCTCAAGATCCATTTCACAGCTTTCCAATGACCCTGTCTCGGATCATGCATATATCGACTCACCATGGAGACAGCCTGTGATAGATCTGGCCTTGTACACACCATAGCGTACATTAAGCTACCCACCGCACTGGCATATGGAACGTGAGACATATACTCACGCTATTGAACACTCCTCGGAGACATCTTTGCTGACAATTTGAAGTGTAGCGCCATAGGTGTACTAACAGACTTAGTATCCTTGCTGATATTAAACCTATGCAGTACCTTCTCCAAATAGCCCTTCTGAGTCAAACTTATCCTGCCAGCTTTCCTGTCTCTAGTGATTTCCATGCCTAATACTTTCCTCGCTTCGCCCAGGTCCTTCATCTCAAACTCTGATGATAGAACTTTCTTCAGAGAATCGATAGCAGATCTCGACCTCGAAGCAATCAACATATTATCTACATAAAGAAGTAGATAGATATATTCTCCTGATGGTAGCCTGTTGTAGTACACACATAGATCAAAATGGCTACGTGTGTACTTCTTCTTCCTGATGAAGCTATCAAAACGCTTGTATCACTGTCTAGGGGACTGCTTCAATCCGTACAGCGACTTCTTTAGCTTGCATACAAACTCTTCCTTCCCTGCAGTTTTGTAACCTGTGGGCTGTGTCATATAGATCTCCTCCTCAAGATCGCCGTGGAGAAAGGCGGTCTTCACATCAAGTTGGTCAAGGTCCAACTCATTTTGCGCAACTAAGGCCAATAGAATACGAATTGATGAGTGTTTAACTACCGGGGAGAACACCTCATTATAGTCAATTCCTTCCCTCTGAGCGTAGCCTTTAGCCACCAACCTTGCCTTGTAGCGCACTGCATCTTCTTGGAGAGATCCTTGCTTCTTAGCAAACACCCACTTGAATCCTATGGCCTTCTTCCCTTTGGGCAACTTGGTGAGTTCCCATGTGTTGTTCTTGTAGAGAGATTTCATCTCTTCATTCATGGCCTCTTTTCACATCCTTGCTTCTGAACTGATCTCAGCTTCTCTGAAGATAGATGGAATAGCCTCCTCAACAACTGGAAGTGCATATGCGATGACCATATCAGTGGTGAGCCAACCTGGTCTCCTAGTGTTCCTCCGTGGTCTTTCAACTGCAGTAGGATCTGGAACAGTACCCATGACCTGCTCCTGACCCTCTTCAACATCTTCAGCATCTTCTTCAACTGCTCGTTCACCACCCTGTGTCACCTCAGGAATGATCTGAACTGATACTGAATCCTCTAGAGATGGTGGATCTGCATCAATCTCCACCTGCTGCAATAGCTCCTTGGTCTTGCTGGTCTCCACCTGCTGAGAGACCGTAGGCTTCATCAAAGAAGCCTCATCAAACGTGACATCCCTGCTGAGTATGAACTTGTTGTCTTTTTGGTCCCAAATCTTGAACCCCATGGTTCCTCGCTTGAAGCCAACGAACACCCCTTTCTTTGCCCTTGGGTCCAACTTGTCTTCTCTGGCATGGTAGTAGGCTGGACATCCGAAGACCCGTTGCAAATCATAGTCCCCAGCAACTTTTCCTGACCAAGCTTCAAGAGGAGTCTTCCCCCTATTGCAGACGACGGCAACCAGTTCACAAGATGGTATGCATACGCCAAAGCTTCAGCCCAAAACTTCTTTGACAGTCTTGCATTGGATAACATACACTGAACCTTCTCTAGCAAAGTTCGGTTCATCCTCTCAGCCACCCCATTTTGTTGCGGAGTCTCTCTTACCGTGAAGTGTCTCTCTATGCCCTCATCAAGGCATAGCTGTAGGAAAGGATCTGATTTGTACTCTCCTCCATTATCAGAACGGAGGACCTTGACCTTCCTTCCCGTGCTTCTCTCAAGATTAGCCTTCCACTTCACGAACAGTTCTAGGACTTCATCTTTGTGTCGCATAGTGTACACCCAACAGCGCCTAGAATAATCATCGATGAACGACACAAAATAGTGGTTACCTCCAATCGATGCAGTCTTGGTAGGTCCCCATACATCCATGTGAACATAGTCAAGAATACCCTCTGTGCAGTGTGAAGCTGTGCCAAACTTCACCTTTGTCTTCTTGTCGATGATGCAATGTTCACAGAGATCCAACTTGCAGGTCTCGGCACCCTTCAGCAACCCTTTCCTCACAAGAGCTTGCAATGATTTCTCCCCTGCATGTCTCAGCCTCATGTGCCACAGCCAGGTAGAATCTTCTTTATGACTGGTAGAAGCTGCCACCTGCCCTGTCACAGTACTACCCTTCAAGTAGTACAAGTTGTTCCGGCGATCGGCCTTCAACACCACCATCGAACCCTTTGTCATTTTAAGAACTCCCTCCTTAATAGACACTCCAAGGCCTAATGATTCTAAAGCTCCTATAGAAATCAAGTTCCTCTTCAACTGAGGTACAAACCTCACTTCTTTCAGCTCCCTCACCATCCCATCAAACATCCTGATTGGAACAGTGCCACACCCTCCATGATGCACGGATGATCATCGCCCATTACGATCGAACACCCCTCCAACTTCTCAAAACTGGTAAACCAGTCTCGATTAGGACATACATGATATATTGCACATGTGTCCAAGATCCACTCGTTTTCACTCGAGTAGCCTATGACGGAAGTAGTAACTGAAAAAGAGAACACTGAAGAATCTGAATCTGATCCATCTGCCTGTGATTTTCTGCTTGCAGTATTTACCACTTTTGCGAGATTTGCTTCAGACTTTGATTCTTTCTTCTTTCCCTTTAACTTTGGACAGTCTACCTTCCAGTGCCCAATCTCTCTGCAGAGAGCGCACTGATTTCTCTTGAGATCCCTGAAGCCTAGCCTGGACTTCGATCTTCCTCTAACCTCCTTGCCCTTCCTCGATGAACTCCTGCCCCTTACTTCCAGTGCCTCTGCCAATGAGCTTGACTTTGAAGGATGTCTCTCCTTCTTCCTCGCCTCATAACTCGACAGTGCAGACGACACCTCATAATAATCTAAGGTCTGCCTTCCATTGATGAAGGTCAGAGTGAATGTCTCATACTCATTCAGGGAGTGAGTTTAGAAAGATGATCGCCTTATCTTCCTCATCTATAATGACATCCACGTTTACCAAGTCTGTAAGAAGCTTCGTATATCGGTTGATGTGCTCATTCACTGTGCTCCCCTTCTTCATTCGAAAATTATACAGCTTACTCTTAAGCTGCAACCTTGACTCAACACTCTTGGTCAGGTATTTCTTTGCAAGGGTATCCCACAGCTTCTTTGCCGACGTCTCATGTTGTGCAAGATATTTTATGTCTTGCGACAAACATGAACGTATCAAGCCACATGCCGACCTGTTCATCTTCGCCCACTCTTCATCAGTGGTCATGCTCTTCTTCCTCTCCAATAGGAGAGTGTTTTCGAGGTTCGATGCATTCAGCGCATCCATAACCTCGCATCTCCACATAACGAAGTTATTAGTACCATTGAACTTAACAACTTCAATCCTTGGGTGAGAGTTCATTGTCTTAACAGATGCAATTTCTTCTGCCATTGAGATTTCTCTGATCCTCTATCTATGCGGAAGAACAACCAACTGGAAATAGATCTCTACTCAGATAAAAAATCGAATTTTTACCTGTCCCTTGAAACCCTAGATTGAGTTTCTCACCGGATCTACTCCACCACAGATTCAACGAGCCCTCCTTGCGTCCTTCTGAGATCGACACACGATCTCCTCGAACACTAATACCTCTGATCTGAGATCGACATACGATCTCCACCGGATCAGATCTTGAGCCCTTCGAATCCTCAGAAATCCCAAGCGCAACCTGGAAGCTCTGATACCACTTGTTGTGCGCCGATGACAACAACCAACAGAGAATCTCACAAATCTCCAAGCACAAAGAACACCCAAATGACAAAAGAAGAACAAACAATCTCAAACGAACGATTTAACGAGGTTCGGCTTCAACGCCTACGTCCTCGGGGCAATCCAATGGAGAGATTAATTACTAGGAAGATGTTTACAATTGCTAATAGCCTCTTTGAATGCAAGAGAGCTCCAGCAAAACCCTTTTCGCAGGCACACACTACTTCTCTCTAACCCTAGAAAATTAACAACAGCCTTAAATACCCAGATTTCCTGAACAGCAGATTTCTGCCCAAACCCGACTGTCGGTCGACTGGGCGGTCGACCGACCGCCACATCGGTCGACCGGTCGGTCGCCCGAAAACAACAGAGAGTTGGGCACTTACAGTCAGGGAATTGCGGTCGACCGGTCGGTCGACCGCCTCTGGACCCTGTGCATGCTGTGCATGTCGGTCGACCGACTAACCTGTTTTCTGCTGCTGCTGCTATTTCCTGCTGCTGTCCCCTTTGCCTTTCGTCATCGACTTCCTTGGCGATCACTTCGACAACCTTGGCAATCCTGTCAATTCCTTGGCAATATCATCTCTTTCCAACATTAGCCTTCTCCTTAGTGAATCCTTTTGCTTGGTGAATGGTGAGGCATGTATGTGTTTGTATGTGGTGTATAATTATAATGTAGAAGAAATGCGAAGTATGCCAGTAAATAAAGAAAAGAGAGGAAGAGAGTTGAATTCTATAGCCTGGAAGTAGCGTTAAAGCTGCTGAAGATATTGTTCCCCTTAGCTACTCCTAGACCTCCTCCTTTTTCCCTCTACAATCGTCATAATAGGCCTTCTAGACGACTCAAAAATGAGAACTATTTATAACCGCAAGAGACCAAAATCAAAGATAAAAGAATAAGCAAAACTTTTTAGAAGATTGTAGAGCCCAACTAGCACTCAAAGAAAAAAAATCTTAAGATGTTGATGGTTGAGAATGCCAAAGGCTTCTCTATTTATAGGGATGAGAGGTGACAAGAGCTTAATTGCTCGGTTCAAACGACCAGGCAGGTCGGACGTGTACAACGTACGCGTCCGCCCTGGGACAGCTCTGGTGCTGACTAAGGTTTGGTCGTTTTCTTTGAGTTGGCGGGACCGGGACGTGTAGGGCATACGTATCCCGGTATTAAATGGATATTTTGCTCATGTGCAAAAAAATACATGACGTGTACAATGTACCCATCTCGGTATTTAATTTTGTGTGTGCAAAAAAAAATCGGGACATTTACAGTGTACACATCCTCGTATATTATTTCTATGATTACGAACATGCCCAAAAACAATGACACATACGATCGTACGCATCCCATTCTTTAAGCCTTTCTGCAAAATGTAGACATATAAGGTGCACACGTCTGACCTGGAATATTTTGTTAGGAATTTTTACGGTGTCTACAGTAGGTGAGCCACATGTGGATGCAGGATTTGAGAGGAGAAGGAGAAGACCAGATGAACTTAAGGGGCGGGTCGGATGAAGTCGAGGCGATCAATGAGGAAATAGAGGGGTTAAACTGTGAATTGTCCACGTTGTTGAAGTTTCCACACTCAATGAGTTACATAAGTTTACCCAAGCATGGGTTTGAAGAAGGGCATTAAGGGAGCAGATCTCACTCATCATATTCAGTGCGAGCCAATGTGCGAACTTAGGAGCTCAAGTTTGATGACCTGAGGAGGCTTCAACTTGAAAGGCAACGGTGGCGTCTTTGTCCCATGCAATGTGAAATAAGGAAGAGGAAAAAGAAGCGATGGGAGTGTTGATATCTTGTTGTTTACCATCACTGGACTCTCTTTTGACTTGGTTTTCACCCCCAGAACCACTTGAACTCAGTCTCTTTCATCAAACTCATCATTCTCTTATTTTTCTAAATTTTTCTCTTTTTTTTTTACAAGTTTTGCAGATCTGCTCAGGCCCAGAGGCATTTTGGTCATTGTGTATATCATCTAGTCTACTTATGTGACTGGATGTGACGACGACGGCGCTGTTGAGGCCCGACGGCCATCCTGGGCCGTACATGTACCCGAATCCGTTTGCGGACGGGCCCAAGGACGACTTGGTCACATAATCTATCAAAATAAAAGGATTAGAGACACCGTTATCAAATAAGAAAGAAATCAAGGGTGAATTTGGAAAAGAGAAAGAAAAAGGAAATTCAGTTTCAGATAAAGGGCTTCATTGCATGTTACATGTAAGGCAACATTGCAAACATAAGACTGCAACCAAAAAAAGGGCATTGATTGTGCTTGTTACGGTTGATAGGTTTGTCTCAGAACCATCTCTGTTGTAAAATTAACACCTGCAGCAAATGAAACTTGTATAGCCAAACAAAAAATGACCCACAAAAACAACACATTCTCAAAAATGATAATAATAATTTCTCCTATTAACGAACAAAAATAACACCGTACAAGACCGTTACAGCCAAAATTGTCTATCTGTCTCTATATATTCTACTTAATTAAATAAAAACATCTAAAGTAAAAGAACTGAATTTTAAAAAAAAAAAAAAAAAAACTGTGGTCGATCTATGAAATTTTGACCTCAATTTCTTTCCTCTTTCCATCTCCTCACCATCTCATACAAGATCTCGTTCCAGGCGTCGATGGGCCGGGCAAGCACCAGTGCACGCAGTCGTTCTGGACCCGGTCCTTGGGCCCGTCTGCAAACGGGTTCGGGTACATGTACGGCCCAGGATGCCCGTCGGGCCTCATCAGCGCCATCCTCGTCACATCCAACGCCTCAATCTTCAGCACTCTCTCTTCCGCCGCCGTCGCCGCCGCCGCCGTCACCTCCTCCACCTCAATCTTCCTCATCAATGCGTCCATGTACTCCATCTCCTTTTCCCCTTCTTTATAAGGCTCCTTCTTCGGACAAGCCCCGCCTTGTCCCACTCCCCCTCGAAATGCGCCGGCGAAAACGTAGTCACCACCACAAATTTATCAGAATCGCCATTTCTCATTTTAACTTCTTTAAGAGCAGTTCTCACGGCTTTCCGGAACACATCGAAGAACCCAATTTCAGTGTGGTTGAGCTCGGGACAATGGTGGCATCCAAGCACCTCGCCGTTCTCGTGGTAGATCGCCGGATGGAGAAACCAATGCCCGATCGAAAACACGACTACGTCTATGCCGGACAACTCTGACGCCCATTTTTCATCAGCAGAGTCGAGATACAGCTTGTTGTGGTTGAGGCCCGACTCCGCCGACTTCTCGATGCCTTTGACAAGAAACGGAGACCAGAACACGGAGACGGTGGCGTTGTGAGAGGGGAAGACCCAGCGGCGGAACTTGTTGTCCTCGCCGTCTCGGTAAACGAGTCTGGGCTCGGCGGCGGTGGACAGGAGGCAGAGGAGGGACTCCAGTTGGTTGCGGGCCATCGAGTCGCCGACGAAGGCCAAGTGTTTGCTGCGGATCAGGCTCAAGAAGGCCCTGGCGTTGAACCCGCGGAGGCGGCAGTGGGTGGGCCGCCAACGCCAGTGGAGGTAGCCGGTGTCGGGCCGGCCGTGGGCCATGCAGTTCTGGCCCTGCTTGATTGTGCTGCAGCTCGTGCCGTTGTAGAGCGGGCCGCGGTTGGACTGGGTCCATCGGCCCTCGGTGTAGTTGCAGCGAGGAGATGGGGCTATTAATTGTGGACGTGGTTTGTTGTTGTTGTTGGCCCGGCGACGACGGGGCTTTAATTTTCTTGACTATTGGTTGAGATGGGGATTGGGTGAGGGTGAGAGGGGAAGGAGGAGAGGTAGAAGTGGAGGAGGGCTAAAGGGATGAGCATGTAGATTGCTTTTGAGATGAGCTTGGTTGTGAGGAAATGAGAGTTGGGTTGGTGATGGTGTGGGCTTGTTCCCATGGTGATGGAAGAGTGTGTGTGTGTGTGTGTGTGTGTGTGTGTGTGTGTGAGAGAGAGAGAGAGAGAGAGAGAGAGAGAGAGAGAGAGAGAGAGAGAGAGAGAGTTTTTAAGGCTTGGGATATTGGGATGGAGAAGAAAGGAAGGAGGTGGAGAGGAGATTCATGGGATGTGATAAAGAGGATGAGAAAAGAAAAGGAAAGGGAGAGAGCGGGGAGAAAGAAGAAGAGTCAAAGGCTCAAAAGGAAAATAATAGTAATGGCTAGAGAAGTTAATCATCAACCCCCACCACACGCACTTGTATTATTGGCTTTTCTTTATTTTTTTTATTTTTTAGAGAAAAACTGGCCCTCGTCGAGACGTGAAGAGTGAGCTTCTAAACAAAATAAGTCCGGATAATAACGTTCAAGATGTTGAAGCCAGAGGTTTATTATTTTTCTGTTCTTTTCAGTAATTAGATGAGTCACTCATTTTTTCTAGAAAAAAAATAATTTCTTTAATAATAATAAAGGTATTGATGTTCTGTAAATGGTAGGAAAATCCCTTTGTAACAGACAAAGAGTCTAAGTTGAAATCCTACTTGTTTATACCTTATATTTTCAGTAAATAAATGTGTGTACGTGCGCGCTTTGAACTTGTGATTTATATGTGTTACCAATTCCTAAGTTTATTTTCCTTCTATACTTTTGTATATGTGAGAACAAAAATGATAAATCAATCAGAAAACCTAGCTTAAAACATTTTATTAGATATAACAAACTTAATTACAAATCGCTTTTCTTTTAAATTATGCATGATTTCAGAGAATAATATCAGACGAGCCTCTGGTCTTTCTGTTTGCCTCTGTATTGGTAAAAGTCGTCTGTGTTTGGTGGCCGGCTCAAAATATTCCAAGTTTGAGACCCACCTTTTGCGGCACCGAGCCAATAGACATCAGCGCCACATTGGAGGATGTGAGGTCCAGTTGAAAGGGTCCCACACGGAGCATGACTATAAGGCTATTCCAATTGAAGCTTCCTTCAGAGTTTCAGAAAATGTTTTTTTTTTGTCTATTTAATTTTTATTCCTTTTCGGCGCTTAAGAATATGACAATTACAGTAATTAGTGTTGGTGGAGGACATTTGACACCATGTGGTCCAAGACGTCATCGTCCTGTAGTCACCTATCACCAGCTAACACATGTAGGATCCACCACATTATTTTTTTTTTTTTTTGGGTTTCTGGTCAGAGATCAAGGTTAAGTGCTCCAATTGGAGACAAAAGCTTAGTGACTATTGTTGTTAGCCATGGCCTTATTTTATTTAGGGATGCCCCAAAAAGTTTAGAGGTGGGAAGAACATGGCCACCATGCTGGGACAAAGCCTCGTCGCTATGATTCTGAACATGTTTGCACAATTGATTAGTGTTGGCGTCCAGTCTGGAATCAAAGAGCAGGGAATTTTTAAGAAAAAAATTTAATATTTTTCTATAAAATATTTAGGAAAAAAGACTTACTTAGGTTTTGGCTAATTTATGTTCGGTTCTGGTAATCTTGAACGCTTGAATTCGGCTTCGAAATCATTTTCGGCGTTACAAAACTTAACATAAGTTTGGTTTGAATATCTTTAGAGTTAGCCGCCACATATGTACTTAAATGCCAAACTGATCATGTTTTGGATTGTTAACCTCAAAACAAAGAAGATAGCCAGCAGAGAACATATCCATTAGAGAACACTCTTTTTTTTCTTCACCATTTAAAGTGCCCCAATGATACAGTTTTCAAATATCACAAAATCAAACAATCATACTTTTATATACATATCATATTTTATCTACAATTTCAACACTTCGATGATCACCTCAGCAGCCTATGTACTATCATAGTGCTCCTGCATCTAATTATAGCAACGCTTGTGTGTGATCTATATTACTTGCACATCGGGATTTAAATTTCGATCACTGAGAAGCAAACCTGAGATCTGATCAGTAGCCACGGTAATCAGAATTAAACATATTTAAATATGTATGGGGGACAAGGTTCGAACTGCCTACCTGCGGGCCAGCGTTACTCTAACAACCCAAAATCTAACCAGTTAACTACATGCGAGGTACTTGTGCGTGATTTATATGGGCCACTGACTCTAGTACTATAGGGATCTGTTGAATAAGCTCGAACGGTTAAGGGCTGCATAGAAAATGCGTCTCCACAGCCTTAAAATGGATAATGTGAGAGAGAGAGAGAGAGAGAGAGAGAGAGAGAGAGAGGTTATAAAAAGTTTGTTACTTCACGAGGGTAGGAAGTGAAAAAACCAAACATGAGAAAAAACTGGCTGGTTGGAGGTTACTCTCGAGTTCGATTGAGCCCTACTCTCAGACTGGAGGTTGGATTCATATAAAAAGAAAAGAGAAGTAAAAAAAAAAAAAAAAAGGGAAAAAAAAGAAGAAGGAAAGTTCAAAGTTGTCAATCTCGAATAGTTAGTTTTTGGTGTCTCGATTCATTAGAGAAGAGTTCAAATCAAGATGAAGTTTCAAGCTTCAGAGATAGAAGATATTCCGTTCAAATTGTTGCCTTAACGATTTCGTCACCCTACGCAGAGTTATTATGAGGATCGACCTGAGTGGTCAGGTTGCTGTAACGCCCCGATCCCAATGATACGGAGACGTTATGGCGACGTACATACGCAAGGTGAAAACACCCTCACGCGTATGTTAAGCCTCAGTACAGGACATAATCTCCATATACACAAGGGTTCTAGCAGGAAATAAGTACAAGAATACCTGTAGAAAGAGGTTAGTGATCATAACAGATAGAACAATAGGGATAAATAAGATAATGCCATAAATCATAAAGATACCTATGAATAGTCTCGACGAGGAATCTCCTATGTAACTCCAAGGCACTATCTGATAATATGGTGACTCGAATCTCCAACCTGGGCACGCAAACTCAGGGTCGTCAGATAGCGACTAGTGAGTGGTAAAATGAAGGAGGCAGTAATATATACTATAGTAATGCAAGCACGATACTAATATATAATACATGATGTTGTATTAGTGATACCATATAATAAGCATATAATAAGCAGTAGAAATATATAAACATGTCATCTTTTAATACCTTCACTACCTAGCATGTTCTTATCGGGTCATGTCTATAGTCATATCCAGTTTATAACCTTTACTACCTAGCATGTTCTTATCGGGTCATGTCTATAGTCATATCCAGTTTATATAACTGTTGTCTAATGATGACGTGATAGAAATGAACATGCTAGTGGTGATGCGATGGAAGTGAATCTGCAGATGAGCATATGCAATATAGCCATAATACAGTGTTGTGCATAGACAGTAATGATGTCTGCACGGTATACAGAAAACAGAATATATGTTATGCAGTGTATACTTGTACATGAGTAGTATATGCAAACACAGAAAACAGAAGATATGCAATGCAGTATATACACAGTATACATGTAACATGATAGCGGATAAATGATCAGGAACAGTAACAAGTACAACTAAACAATAGTATACATGTATCAGGCACGTCATGATATTTATACAATAGTAGCAATCAGTACCACCTGGTATTTTAATCAATCTCTTCCAGTGTCCCATACCACTGGCAGTTCATACTAGAGCCCGCACTCCAGTCGAACCCATCCGGACATGGCCTACGGGTACCATTATCCAAACGAGAGAGTGACCAAATAACAAGTGTTCCCGATGTCACTATTGTGTATACTGTTGTCTTATGTTACTTGGAAACCCATGGTCGAGGAGCTCTAGTCAGGTGGGTGTATCCCGTGCATACCCGGGATAACGGCCTTATCAGACCCCTGGCTGCTGAGACCAGGACCAGCCCGCTAGGGCTGTAACATGTAACAGGATCTCAATGAGCTAAAACAATAACGGAAAACGGGAGCTCATGAGTAACAGACGGTAGCCAGCACTACCTCGTCCCCTGTAGTGGGACAAACAATGGATCCAGACATCCAGCCGACAAGATCTAGTCAACCGTCAAGTCTCCCACATACCCAAGTTATCTTTCACTATACAGTATAACAGGAACAAGTACGGGACATGGTACATGTAATACGATAATATGACATGAGCTCTGTTGATAGCACGAAACATGATAACGGGAAACGGGAAACAATAGCTGTGGGGGTCCACACATTACATATCAACAGCTCATGTATCCAGTAACGGGAATATCAATATCAGTAACGGGAAACAAGCATATAACAGGAATACGGGAATATCATGGCACAATAATACATGTAATATGCACGGGGATCCATATGACAAGAATAGAGAAACCATATATGCATGTGTAACAGTGATATGCCGAGAATCCATGTAACGATGATAACAATATATTTTATAACGGTATCCGTGTAGTGGTGCTTTATATATCGGTGGGACATGAATACGAAATAAGAGTGTGACGTGTCATGTAATAACAGTGGTCAGTGTCTAATATCATGTATAGTGAACTACAGTATCCGTGTAATGATGATAACACTAATATGAAATGTGGTACTTATCCGTGTACTAGTGGAACATAGATGTGTAGCTATAATCCGTGTAACATATCTGTGTAGCACTAGTACATATAATAACGGTAGTCCGTGTATCATGTAATACCATGTCCTGTGAATTACAGTAACGGTGTCTAGCATGCATGTCTCGTGACAGTGTGGTGTCTTAGCGATCTGTGGATCAGTATACATGTAACGTGACTGCGATACAAACATGTCATAATGGCGTACAAGAATATGGTGACATAGTGGCCTGAGTGTCAGTGGCTGTGCAGGTAGAATGACTGTGTCCGAGTTGTCTGTGTCAGTATTTATTGTTACTATTATTACCGCATATTAAATCAGGAATTACCTAACAATCTTCTAGGTTATTCCTAGTACAATGCATGTCCAATCATTACCAGTTAATAATGAATAGTTACCGTATTTTATCCATAATCAAGATACATCACTCCATGTAACTAAACATAGTAAAATATAATTTATTAAGAAAATCACTCAGAAACTAGCCATGGAAAGGTAGCTCTCTTTCCCACGATCGCAACGGATCCAGAATCGTCCAAATCGGAGTCCGGATGCTCCAGATATCGTTCGGAAACCAAAACCAATAGAAAAGGTAGATATGTAATAGCTGAAAATATCCAGGGGTTGTTTGTAATTTTTCAGGGGCCCCAAAGTAATTTAGAATCTCACAGGGGCTAAAAGGCAATTTTTACCTTATTGGGTCGGGTTTGGGTGCAAGCGGGTCGGGTTTGGGTTAAACCCAAACCTATTTGGGTTTCCTTCCCCAAGCACACGGCGGCAGCAGCCTGCTGCTGCTGCTGCCGCCCACGGCTGCTGCGACTGGCGCGGCCACCTCCCCGGCGCAAGCGCTGCTCCGGCGGTGCTCCGGCGCCGCTCCGGCCATGCAGCGATAGCGAGAGAGGGAGAGAAGAAGTGGGAGAGATGGAGATGGGGGGCCGGCGGTGGTCCAGGCCGGCGCTGCCTTGCCGGCGGTCGCCCAGGCCGGCGACGGCCCTCAGGTGGGGCCATGAACAGAGAGAAAGAGGGCGAGAGAGAGTGTGAGGGAGAAAGAATTAGAGAGAGGGAGAGAGGTAGAGAGAGAGGCTGTAAGGGGAGAGAGGGAGATTTGAGAGAGATCTCTAGAGAGAGGAGAGAGAGAGAGAGAGAGAGAAAGAGTGAGAGAGATTGGGTGGTAGAGAGAGGAGGGGAGAGATTTTTAATGAGAGGAGGGAGAAGAGGCGGTGGCAATGGCGGTGGGGGATGATTCCAGAGAAAGGGAGAAGAAAAGGGAAAAAGAAAGGAAAAGAAAAAGATTTAAAAATAATATTATATTATTATGATATTGGCTCAATATTCGACCAGCTTCGAACGGTGCTCAAAAATTACAAAAAATATAGAATATTATCCTGAGACATAATATGAAAACGGTTTGAAGAAATTCAGTCTGGTTTGCAAATTAAAAATCCCGGAGTGTCTCGCCGATACCAGGCGACACCGGTTTGGCCGGATTTTTCATAAATTCAGAAAAATCTCCAAAAATACCCTAAGGTAGATAATACGATTCTAAGACATATGGTGAAAGCAGATTCTCAAAATATAACTCCATTTGTGAAATAAAAATCGTAAAGCCGATTATTGGTATCAGTCGACACCAATTACGGAGATTTTCCAAAATAATCCAGAAAAATTCTAGAAAATCTTGAAAATTCTAAAATATTAGAAAATGATATTTGAAACTAAAATCGACTCAATCTGACTGCTAGAAAGGTCAAATCAACATTATACGTCGTATCGCGTACTGATACTGTGATACGTACACCAAGGATCAGGGGGTTACAGTTGCCGTGGGGGTTGGGACTCCCGGGAGCTGGGGGACAAAACCCCGAGACCAAATTATTTTGAAAAGTCCTCCTTATAAATCCCGGAGCGAGTGCAAAGTACTGTAGTAAAGAGATTGGGCGAGTTCGTAGCAGTCCACAACATGCATTCAGAGCTAGTCTAAGGGTAGACCTATCTGATCTCGGAGTAAACCTATCCGATCTTGGAGTGGTTTGATCTCGAAGCGAAGGTGCAGCGAAGATCCAGTTTGTTTCGGACTTCGATTGTGATCCTGATATAGAGTTTCTTTCTTTTTGGTTTCTACCTTTCGATGATGCTGTCGAAGTTTGGGTAGAACTAGCACAATCTTAGAGTTTTATAAATACTCCTCGGGGTGGTCTTTGAAGGAAAGTTGAAGTTAAGTAGAAATCAAGGATTTCTTCATTGAGAGATGTGTGAGAGATATTCTTATAACTCTTATATTCTTCTCTGTTTTGATAAAAATTTATCTCCTCCTCTCTGCGATTGTAAGCCTAGCCTTGACCGAATCATGTTAAATTTGATGTTCTTGCTTGTGGAGATTTGCTTTATTGCATCCTATGAATCACTTCTACGCTTCCACGCTTCCGTTATAAAATCTCGATATTTTCTCTTGTTGTTTTCACAGAACTAATATGATTTTCTGACAATTTTATGCTCGAAATTACTATTAGAAAAAAAAATGTCAAAGAAAATTAAAAAAAGGTGAAATAAGCGTAATGGTCCTCTTTTGCTAATACTTGTCTATCTTCGGAGTTTTTTTTAATTTGCCTGAAGTTTCGTGGTGGCCTTCAAGTATAGCATATCAATTTTATTCTTTTAAGAAACATATAATATATCAATTTTATCTATAAAAAAAGTGTAGCACATCAATGCACTCATAAGGACACGTTGGGTTTGTGGCTTGAGTAAGCATATAATGATATAATAGATTTCAGTCGTATGGGTAAGAATTTGTTCCGGCCTAGACTCATATGAAAATGATTCACAACTTTACTATAGTTTCTTCAAAAGTTAGAGAGAGAGAGAGAGAGAGAGAGAGAGAGAGAGAGAGAGAGAGATTATTTATGAATTAAACTCCAATGTGCAGATGAGCATTGAAGGAGTTGGGATCACAAAAGGAAAAGAAAATTAGGGGAATTAATGGTGAACTGACGAGTTAAAGAGAGGCTCCGAGTTATTTATGAATTAAACTACAATGTGCAGATGAGCATTGAAGGAGTTGGGATCACAAAAGGAAAAGAAAATTAGGGGAATTAATGGTGAACTGACGAGTTAAAGAGAGGCTCCGAGAGCCCAAACAGAAGGGCATCAAGAACTCAAGCTTGTTTTGGTACATTTGGCATCAAGAATTGAACCCAGGTCGCTATCTCAATTGACATGAATAATCGTTAAAGAATCAAATCGAAAAGTGAGATTTCACCAATTAGTATGTGAGAACATTTGGTGGGAAAATGGCGCATCATGTATGAGAATCAAATCATGAGTTATCCTTTAAGAAAAAGGAAAACTTTGGCTGAATTATATTATTGATAGAGATAAAGTATCAATAATTTTCAATAGAGATTTTCTTTTTTATTTTCCTCTTTCTTTTTTCTTTTATAGAAAGAAAACAACTATACTCATAATCACAAGTAGAACTGAGATCTAAGTCAGTGCTAAAAAGATGAGGTTGGGGGCATAAATGATGCCTAAAAAAAAAAAATACAGACTACATCCTTTGTAATAACAGATAAATAAACAAAGAAAATAACATAACAAAAAAAAGAGGAGTAGGAGGTGGGAAAAAAGAGAGAGAAATATATTATCAAATCAAGCAACGGCAAAGCCTGGACACGTGTCTCCCAATGATGAAAGCACAGAGGTCTGCAACTCTAATGGGGGAATTTCTTTGGGCCTCCTTAGCAAATAAACACTACACCTGAACTGGGCCTATATGATTCCATCCTCTTTGGCCCATTTGGCGTGAGTACGCCGGAGACTTGGAAACTCGCATAAAACTCGACGCTCAAGTAAGACAAATAATCGCAAAAATCACAGAAAGTTTTTTCTCATTCAAATAAAATCATAAATCATCTAAATACAAAATTCATTCCGTTAAAGTTGATCTATATTAATTTAAGTATGTATAAACTAAAATTAAGTATTTTAAATACTTTTTACTCATGTATCAAGTAGGGGAAAAACGATTAATTTAACAGTGTAGAACATTTGAAACCTAACAAAAATTAGTTTGTAAGGATTTTTAAATGTTTAGATACGGATCGAGAATTTGTATGTCTAAAGACATAAATATAACCAACTTTCGGCCGTTCATTTTGCCGCTTAATGGGTGGGCAAAAAGTATTCCAAATACTTAATTTTTTATTTTTACTTATTTGAATGTCGTATTTGAATGTCTAGGAAAAATTCGGTCTCAAATCCCTTTGGAGCTAGACGACATTCTCTTGTAGGACATCGTGAGATCTCTCCGTCTAATAATGAAAAGTATCATCACTTTAAGCATCGAAGTGCATTTTACAAGTTATTACAAACTAAAATTGCTTCAAGAAAGTCTATTGTAATTGTAGTAAAAGGATCAATAAAAATTATTAAAAATATATATTTTTTTAAAGAGCTCTCGCTCTTATGAGACCTCTATTTCCATGTGTGAAAGGCTTCTCTTTTCAATGGGTACCTCGTCTCCCTCTTTCTTCGCAAATTTCCTACTACTTCAGTTCTAGCGCCTAAGATCCTTTCTCAAAATAATAATAAGCGTAAAAAAATAAAATAGCAAGCAAATTAAATTACGCCATTCATAAAGAAACTTGTGTGCGCGGGAGCATCTCCTACTCTCTAGACCCATAAAGAAACTTAATATTTAAATATCATAAAATTGTTTTCTCTGTCTAACATCTAATATGAAAGTAAATGAACTTTATATAATTTTAAAATATCTTCAAATACTTAACAACTAATTCACCTGATCCTTTTAAACCTCATTTGATTTTAAGGGCCCGCTTTAAAGCAATCTGTACCTTTTAGTGTTCGTGGGTCGCCACTCATGGCCTGCAATTAAATACAGCAAACAAGAAGCGAGAAAAAGAAAAGATATCCCATGTTCCTGTGCGATAACAATGAATAATAACGACAGACCCCAACATGTGACCCCACCTCCAAGTAAACCAAAACAGGGTTTGGTTTCCCCCGAGGGCAAAGATCTGATCTTTAAATTATTAATTAAAACACTCCCAGATAACATAACTAAAAAAAGTAGGAAGAAGATCACATGAGATGGATGCCGTCCTCCCAACAACTGAACCGACGATAGCTATAGGAGTAGCCCCCTTTCACAGAAGAAAATAAAAAAGAAAGAAAAGAGTTGGCATTCGAGAATGGGAAGGAGGGGGTGGAACCGAAAAAGGAAGCAAGCAACCCCACCACAAAATTACATGATGATAATGATGACACTTTTTCCTTCTTTAATTGAGATGGCAGAGTCAGAAGAATGAGACGTACGAAAAGGGGACAACATGAGAGCGAGAGAAAGAGAGTGTGATTCATGATTCGTATGATGACACATAGTCTCTCACTTGTCAGAAAACAAGAGACGGGTGAGAGAGAGAGACACACACACACAAAGTAAAATTCATTTTCTACAACCAAGACAAGTATTCATTCGCTTTCTTTAATGTCACTGTCTGAGAGCAATCGCCCTCCCATTAAATTCAGGAGCGTGACTGATTGAAAGAAAATGAGATGAAAACCAAAACCAAACAAAACTCCGTGCCTTGACGTTTGTCCTTTGCACACAGTCCTGGGTGACGTTATCTAGAGACGAGGACCATCTCGTTTATTTAACAACCCTTCGTCAACATTATTGACAAACTCCCTTGCTACATGCCAAATGAAGCAAGCAAACAAAGAAAGCACAACTCTGAGCTCTCACTCTCAGCCTCGTCATCATGTAGTAGTTTTCCAGTGCTATTGTGCTGATAAATTATCCCCAGGCCATACTGAGATCGGCTCCTGATAAACATCAAGATCAAGAGTTCCAGTCAATTCCAAACCTCGTTTTACAGAACTAGTATATGAAAAAGACAACACATTCTACTAAATAGCAAGCCAAAACTCTGTTCCTTGCTATATGGGTGACAAAATTTATACTCATATGGCCTAATTCTAGCATACTATATGATCACCAACATTCAGAATATATACCACAAAAAAAAAGTTCAACTGCTGAAGATCTAGACCACAAGCACCCAATGGGGGGCGCGTCCGCGCGTCTCAACAAAACAACAGCTATAATTGACACAGCAACATGACTCCATCTGTGATACACGCACATGCGTCAACAAGAGAAACTGTAATAATTGATGCAGCCTATCCGAATCAGTCTCTCCCAGACAATACTCTTAGGCTTCAGCAGCATTTTGACATGAGTGGCTTGTCCGTGCCACAAAATTCACATATAAATATTAACGTAAAAAGGTCTGCTGACACAACATGAAGCGCATGACCGCAATGCAACAGAAGCCTATATGCTATTGTCACAACATAATGTAACCCAGAGCACAGTGTTCACAAAAATAGTCTTAGCACCATAGTTCAAGGCAGGTAAAAATGCTCGAAGAACACTGTCTCCACATAGGTCAGTCATCAATGTATCCTCAAGCTCGACTGTTGGGAACAAAAATCCCAAAAAAAAAAAAGCACATATACTACTACCCCAACAACAAGTGGGGTCAGCTGACTGCATCACAACACATCAGTTTGAGTACACTGTTCTGGAACCTTCTTTATACAGCCGCTTTACAACACAAGAGAATTTAATAAAGATGCTAAGAACAGGTACAAACTACAAAAATTATCTCCTATTGACAGACAGAAACGCCAACTACAAAATCAGTCTCCATTGTACTAGAGACTGAAATTCAGCAACACACTCAAAAGAAGCCATATACCCCATCTAAAATAGAAATCATGGACCTATTATAAAATAAGAAAAAGAGGCTCTGATGATCTGTTATTGAAGATGACAAATGTCTCCAAGAAACCTGAGCTCCTATCCAAAGAAGGGCTTCATACAAGATGGGTAAAACATTGACTAAATTGGCAGGAAACTGTATGATTGCATGCTCTTAAAAAACCAAAAATACAAACCACCTCGTTTATAAGGGCATTCCATATAAAAGGTGAGTTCTGTGCCAGGAGGAGGCATGTCCCCAAGGGTAAAGTTCCTAAATAACATGCCAACCTAGTAGACAAGCGTCTGCAAGTTAACAGTTAATATCTACACAACAAAACTAATCCGAACCATCCACCCAACTTAAATAAGAATGTTCCCAAACAGCTCGTCAAACTCAGCATACTTAATTACAGTCCCACCGAACGGAACATGTATGCATAAAAGGAAAAAGATATTGATACTTACCATCTGTCCTCCGAAGCCATCCATGAAATGCCGTCCACGAGTTTCCCGGCAAACATGTCTGAACGGGATGGAACTATGTAAAGGAACAAGGCAACTGCTGAAACTATGAAAATCATTTCAGGGGAGCAAGATATCTCAACATTTACAAGAATTACACTAAAGTACGATTTCCTCGAGTTCCACATCATCCCCAAGGAAAACACCAGAACGCATTCCATTTTTTCTGTATAACTTTAGTAACAAAGCATGAGAGAAATGACTCTACACCCGCCCCGTGCCTGCAGTCCAAGAGTAAACACAACAAATATCAATATGCACCATAATGGAGGAATAGATAACACTAAGACAACATTTTCAAAGATAAAACAAAAATAAACATAAAGAAGTTGTTCCTCACCGGAAACTCATCAAAGATGAAATGCATCCCACTGTGGTCTCCCTACTGCCACGAGGGTTGCTTGTAAAATCTCTCATCCCAAGATCCGCCGTCTCGCTCCTTCCTCTTCATGCCACCACCTGACATCTGGTACATTCTCGCCTGCTCCTCCATAAATGCATGGGAACTAGTAATTGGTAGCTGTCTTGATGCTGAAGATAGTCGGTCATCTTTTACATCTAAATCAGCACCTCCAGGTCCCGCGTTGAGATCAAGAACTTGCCTACCCCACTTCCTACTGCTTTCAGATCCAGCAACAGTGCCTCCTTCTGGAAGGCTCACCACATATGGCCTCGCATAATGAGACGACGAAACAGCACCTGCTGATCCTACAAGCTGAGAGGGAATGGCAGAGAAGCAGGAAGGTGCCCCCGAAGAAGAATCAACATAAGCTGTAGAGCCACCTGAGAAAGAGGTTGAAGCGAGGGGGAAACTAGAGCCGAATGGGAAGCCAGCATATGGAAATGGTGTAGCCGGAGGAAATGCCATGGCTGGAGACGATGAAAGTACTGGGCCTCTGTACACTTCGCCACCAAAGCTTCCACTACCAGTAACTGAACCCAAAATCCTCTGGGCTCCAGGAGCTGCAACAATCGGATAAGCCTGCTCTCCTCTATCAGCCAAAAATGATGGTATTGCAACAGCTGAATAGGAGTTACCAGCGGGGAACCACGATGAAACATTTCCCAGTTCAGCATTGCCCATTCTGAGACCAGAAATTGGAGGTAGAAATGGCATATTACTGTTCATTGCATGTTGGCTTTTTGGGAGTGTCTCTGCACCTACTTCATCGATTCCCGGTCCATTGTTAAGATCAAAATCCCTTAACATATTGGCCTCCCCATTAGGGAATCGTCCAGACACCGGTTTCACTGACGTAAGTGGCACTTCTAATCTGCTACTGGTGCTGGCCAAGAACTGTCCATTATCTGTACCTTCATCGGCTTTATTCAAATCAAGATCCAGTCCTCCAGTACTTCGGGTGGATGCATCACGATTGCCAATGACCCCCGACTCAGAGCCAGTGGTCTGTGGAGAGCTCTGTGAGGCCATGTCTTCAAGAACCCTCTCATCAGGCACGTTAAGATCAATATCCAGTGGGGGACGACCCTGCTTCCCAGCAGTAGTATCAGAGGACTGGATGTCAGAAGTATTGAGCGGCATCTCCAGAACTTTTCGAGGTTCTGCTGGCCGAAATGCACTGGTAGCAGCTGAACCTTTCCACCCAGGCTCCCCCTTACTCTTTAGCAAGATTTCAGGCGGCACAAATGGACCCTTTGCAGGAGCAGCCACAGTGACAGGAGCAGGCAGACCATTTGACATGGAACCAGAGGCAAAGAGAGAGAGATTCGGCAAACGAATTGCAGGTGGACAAACTGGCGCAGCAGACGTGATTTGTTCACTCTGGTTCCCATCATCCCCAGAGAAGCCCTCATTTAAATCAAAATCAAGCTTAGCCCCAGTGTCTGGTTCAGAAGCAACCAAAACCGACGAGGTTTCTGCAGAAGATTCAATTTCCTCCCTTCTATCCAGATCCACCCCAGACAGCTTAGAGGCAATAGATTTTGCGCATTTCTCGGATTCTTGAATTGGAACAGCTGATGGTGGTTCACAGACACCAGATACAGGACGGCTCTCAAGAGTCTCCTTTCTTTCCACAATCTCATCAACCTGGGTACTGGTGCCCAACGAAACAGCAGCTGATCCAGCCTGCTCATCAATGCTAGGAGCAAGACCAGTTTGTTCTTTTCTTGCACTGTCACCAGGATCTAAGTTACTGTCCTCCAGTTCATTGGACTTCTTAATCCTGCTCGCATCAGCAATTTCAGGACAAGGAACCTTATCAACAGTCGACAAGGGAATGGCATCATTGCCAATTCTATCAAAAGGCTCTGCATGATTTTCTATAACAGCAGGTTGTGGCTGATCAGTTAGGATGGCACCACTAGACACCTCATTAACTGAAGGGGAACACAACATGGGCTCTTCAGCTCCTAACTTCTCGGCTTTTTTACCACTGGCAGGAATGTTACCATCACACCCATCATCCAAAGAGTTGATGGCTAAATCAGAAGCTTTTGTACTGCCTTCTACAATTTTCTCACGAGTATAATCAACAGGCTTGTTATCATCCATTGCTGACTCATTGCCGCCATCACCCTCCAATCCTTCCTTCTTCTCTACAGGAGAACAGACAGATAAACATCTATCAGCTATTTCTTCTTCGGATTTTATCTCAGGCTTCACAGAATATTCTGCAGTTTTATATAAGTTGACACTGGGAAGCTGTACGGTATGTTCACTTGTCGATTTATTTTCCGGCTTCGGAGAGATTGTTTTGCTGTCACCTGACTGCTGCATGCCTATTTCCCGTGATTTCTCACAAGCTACTAATGAACCAACACTCCTCCCCTGCTTCAGAGAATCATAATCCGCATTTTCATCAGACTGGCCACAGTTCTGAGCCTCACCATCTTCACATGAAAATCTAGACTTAGCCTCGTTATTAGCAGCACAAGGTTCCTCTTTAGGAGAGCTTCCTGGAGATGCAGAGGAGGAAACCAAGTCTGATTTGGAAATTTCTCCCGCAGCAACATTGGCAAGTAGATTGATCCCAATATCATCCCCTGCAGATATAGGAGCACTAGCTTCAGAGTATTTGGCACAGCTTTCGACCAAGGCATTCATTGAGCTAAAAGAATTCCTTGATTTGGGATCAATTAATGGAACTCCCTTCCCATTACCAGATGATGAACAGGCAGCTCTGGAGGCATCTGCTACCCTTCCAGTTTCATCAGCACTCCTGCGTTCATCATCAAGAACAGCTGCTGGTGAACGGTCACCCTCATCAGACCCAGCTAGCCCTTCTTTGACATCATTACTCTGCCATGACTCTGCATTCACATCTGTTGAAATATGAGACCGACAAACATCACCTTTTAGTTTTATTTTTCGATCAATGTGATCATATTTATCAGGAACACCAGGAGACGACACTCTGCTACTTGGGACTGGCGGATCCTCGAGAGAACCTCCACTAGCACTTCGCGCAGGGCTACGACCAGGGTTCGGAAGCCTAACAATCAACCTGTGGTTGTTGCCATGATCCACAGGCATGTCAGGTGTTCTTTCAGATGACAATCCAGACTGAGTAGAGACTTTGTCAAGAGGCGCATTCCTGTTAAGAGAGATTGTCTTACTCAAATTAGCTTCCTTCTGAACTCCGGAAATACTGCTTCCCAGAAACCCATTGCTTGACCTTCGATGGCGAGACGAACCGCCTGAGGTCTTGTTAGCATGCATTGACCCAGCAGTAGAGCTCCTAGCATCTTCTTTCCACGATGAACCCATGGTCTTTGCGTGATCACTAGAACAAGACTGACTATTATTCTGAGACTGACTGGAACTGCTGCTCTTCTCCTCTTTTACAGTCGTCAGAGGCAAATCTGAATTTCCACTGCTGCCGGCCCCTTTTCCTGGTGAATCCTTCGAGTTAATAGTCACAGAAGCAGGCAAAGATGATGATAATTTCAAAGATCCTTGTGTTACTAGTGTCGACTTCACAATAGCATCTGCATGGCCAGGCTTACCAACTAGACTCTTACATGTGGATGTCTGAGAAATAGGGGCTTTTGTAGTTGCTTCAGCTGATCCAGACCGCCTGCTTCCTGAATGAGAAACTTCAGAAAAACCTGGTTTGATGGGCCATGTAGCAGCCTGGTTAGATCCACCAGACTTTGCATCATTGATCTTTGTCATTTCTGCATCAACCCGTTTCTTCCATGTGTCAACAAGGCTCCTGGCTTTCTTCTGGATCTCAAGGTTTTTATGACTGCGTAAATGATTCACTGACTTGCCCACATTACAAGTCTGTAAAGCATTAAGATTTACAGGTAATTTATCAAGCGCTCGAAGCAGAGCTAAGAGAAGGTCCTCCGTGCCTTTATCACTTTCCTTGGGACTACTCCCATCACCAATCTTCCCTTTGTGAGCCTCCTGAAGCCAATCATCCAAAACAGGCACGCCTCTGAGTTGAACAAATCTACCAAGGCATTCGATTCTATCAGTAGCTGCAATCACATTTGCAAGCAATATCCTACCAGCCAAATCAATTTTTCTCTCATTCCTGTCTAGTTGCATAAGATGCACCAACTTCGCAACACCTTCTGTAGCTGTTATAGCCCCTCTTTCGGTTATTTTTGCAATCTCTGCCTTCATCATGTTGTCAAGTCTGGAACTAGCAGATTCACCATCCTCTGGCTTAGTAGGACGCTCTCGCTTAATAGGTTCTGTTCCCTGATCACCCCCTCTCTCCCTCTTCTTCCCCTTCGCCTGTGAAGGGAACGATGTACCACTATTCTGTACACTATCAGTACCAGATTTTAGGTGCTGAGTTGATGTTGGCCCATTCAACGGTTTTGGAGAACGGCCTCCTGATTGCACTGCTGCATGCATTTCTAGTCGTGTTTTGTCCAATAATTGATCTACTTCTTCCTGTCGCTCCTGAGAAATTAAAAGACAAATAAACACAGAGCAGCACATAAATATAACTTTGATATAATGCAACCACAAATTTTCAGCCGCTTCAAAAGATTATTTAAACTTACATTGATATAATCCTGATCTGTTAACCACCATAAACACTTGTTCGCAATGTCGTACACTCGCCTGCAAACAAATGATGATATCCCTGATGGAAGTTCAACACCCTTCCGGAGGAAAGCAACTTTACACGGATGAAGCAATGAAGAAGTGAGTATCACGTCCTTGTGGAATGAGTAAAATACTTCGTTTGGTGCTGCTTCCAATAATATGCCTTTCGCAAGCTTAACGTCAGCAGGTCGATAAAGCCAATTTACACACAACTTAAGACAATCCTCCTTGCCTGTTGTAAACCACCGTATGATCCCTATAAAAGGTGGGGCATTTCCAGCCTGAAAAAGTGCACAATCACCTACTCGAATCTTGCGGCCATCCTGCAAAACAACAGAAATTTGAGCACTATATGGTAGGATAACAAAGTTTGCTCATGATTGAAAAGAAATCCACGCTTCAGGCAAGGGTAAAAGAACAAACTGAACATAAGGGAAAATTTCTTACAACGACGGTAATATTGAGAAGGTTAATTTTATTAATACTCCAGACAGCATCTCAAATAGTCTCAACAATCTATACTTTGAATAGACATAACTCAACACAGCACAACAAATTATTCAATTTAAACATTGTAAGAAAAAGGAGAAAAAAAAGTTAAAACCCCCTATGTTTGCCATAAGACTTGAGAAAATAACAAGAAAATAACAAAGGCAACAATAAGTAAATAAAGCCAAGAAAAACAGACATTTCACACAACAAAATTCTTCTCATTTAGGCCAAATATATAATCTGGTACAAAGATGATTGATGATGTGGAAAGGATAATAGCTCTCTCCAAGTCCCAGGGAGACAATGGGAAAAATCTTCAAATAACCAATCAATTGCAAAATAGCCAAGTACTACACACAATACATTAAAATTTAAATGAATGATTTTTTTAATTCAAACACCTGAATAAGTGGGCACTTTTTATCCAAAAACAGCTACAAATTTAAAATCAGAGGAGGAAAAATATCATTTTAATCAAAATTATAAAAAATATTGTGTGTGTGTATTCACACATCTACTATAACATCTTATACCCATACACCTTAGAATTGTCAATCAAATTCATCTTAGCTCAGAAGACTATCTATTGACTTCAACCATAAGCTCAATGTAATCGTCATCCATCCAGAGCCTTTTAACATTGAAGAGGTCTGCTATCAAAAACAACCCAATGACCCCCAGCAAAAGAATTAACCGAGTTTCTGACATAACTCACCAACCCTGTAAGTTGGTGCCGAGTTCCTCACTAAAGCAACTTAATACAAGTAAGAGAAAACAAATAATGCCTAAATTTACCGCAAAAAAGCCAGAAAATACAAAATCCATTAACAGATAAATCAAACATAGTGGAGAAATATTTCTATTCATCAACAAATATAATAACATCGAGTACTGTAAATTATTGCCAACCACCTTAGATATGTACCTTAACGGCCAACATAATCCATCATATATCAACCAACTACATTCCAGCATAAAACTAATATCATAAAGGCCAAAAAAGTGTCTAAATGTACTAGGGCAATAACATCTCCAGAACAGAGCCAGTAGGCTTGCAGCAGTGAAAGTTTCTACAATCTTTATTAGTTCACACATGAATTGGTGATGTGCCACACTTTCACAAATGGCTAAGCAAAATTTGACATGATAAGATAAAATATTATATTACATCTCAAAAAAATCTTATGTTATAAGAATGCTGCAAAAAAGCCTTGATGGGGGTGAACTCATGAAACACTTCGGAATTAAGTATGCAGAAAGAACAAAAGAACACAGTTCCAGCCAAAACATAAAAAGGCTGAATCTCTTTGATGGACTGGAATAAATGATGTTAATCTCCATTAAGCTGAAATGGCTTTACATTATTGGAGACAATGACGATTCGAATGCAATGTGTTCATATAATTATCCATGTCATAGACCTCAAGTTTATATTTCCAGTGATTTTCCCTCAGTAATATGTTCCATTGCCATTCAGATTTATTCTCTTAAATGGCAAGATGGAGCAGCCATATCAGAAGGAAACACTGTGGGGGAATCTTACAATACATGTATCAGTTTACTTTTGAGAAAAAAAGGTAATGCAATACGTCACATGTTACAGATCCCAGCTAACCCAGAGAAATTTCAAGTTGATTGATAAACTCGTCATAACTGGATATATCAAAAAGTAAAAAGCTAAAAAGAAAAACCTAAGTTGATTGTACCTTTGGATAAAACATTATTCAGCACAGTACTTGTCACATGTGATCGTGTGTAGGCTACTGTTTTCATATTCCATAATTATATAAAAGGAACTTCTGTTTTGAAGATAGGATTGTATGTGTGAATTAAATCTGCGTTTATAAATATTTGAAAACGATTTAGCCCACCAAATTTATTTTTAAAAAAAAAAAAGCTTTTGAAGTTTTTCTTCATAGTTGTGATCACAGTTCTTAATAAGATTCATTAGCAAATTACATAATGTTAAGCTCAACTAATTGTCGTTTTCTGGTCAAAAAGACAACAAACCAAAAAAAAAGTAACATCTGAAATATGAAATCAAATTTGGTAAAGAGTAGAGTGACCAATATACAGCAGTGATTGTAGATTCTATGAAAGACGCGGATAACATGGCTTGAAATATTGCCCGATACCAATATGTACAGCCAACACAGATATGGCCGTTATGACCAAGGTGACACTAATATTTTTAAGTTATGACCAAAACAATATGATAGATGAAACAATTGATTATTGCCAATATTGCCGATTTTGGTATCAAAAGCTCACAGCTAATACCTGAGATTTCAAACCATGGTATATGACAATAGGAAGTTGTAATCCACAATTAAAGCGGAGATGGAAATACAGAAATGGTAAATTTATGTACTTGAGCTTCTAATAATGGCCATCAGACATATGTAGTAGAATATCATTAAATATACTCATAGAAAACAACAAATTATAAAAACATACATCAAATTAGTCCTTATACAACTTTGTCTGGTACAGGTGAATAGCACATGGTTCATGTTTATAAATGTGCCATGTAAAACTAAACGTTAATTTTTCTTTACCAAAATCTAGGAAACAAGAGGGTAGGGGGCTGCATGTTAATTGCAAATTGATTTCCTATGAACAGACAGCACCACAAGTTCTCTATTTAAAGTAAAGTAATTGGTTTCTCATGTTTCACTACTAATTATTTTTATTTAATAGGGCTTTTCATTGTCCATCTTTTTATGATTTTTCAACTTTATAACTTGACTTTCTTGATTTGTAAGTCAGTGTTAGTGAGACACTAGTTAAGCTAAAAGAAAAGTCAGTAAAGCACACTACCCTTCATAACCAATAGAAATAAGAGCTTTAAAAGCATGGATTTTGTTGTCATGTAAGTATTACTCCAAGATTCTAAAAACCAAGCATATTAGTGGGAATTTGTTTCATACCATTAGAGTGTATAGATACAACAGTCAACATAAATTACAACCGAAACTGACATTCATTAGTCAAGTAGATTGCTATTTATGTCATTTCCACCTTTTACTTTCAAGAAACCTCACACGTTGATTATACAAATTTAATTTGACAAGGTGATAGATTAGAGATCATCAGAAACGACTTCTCTATCTTAAGTCTTTTTAATAGAAAAGTTAGTGATGCAAAAAATTACGAATGTTTTACAATTGCTAGGTATCAAGCAAAATAGATTATATGTATTTGCATCTCGCTTTTAAGCTTATATTGTGCCTTGAAGATAAAATCAATTCCCTATAACAAATTTAATCACCTAGTGCTCTTCTTCTAAATTGTTTCTTAAGCGAGTTGGGCATGAGCCTTAACTGCATCAGTGAGGTAGATTTTTCTACCAGCCAGCTGCTCGTCCGCAAGTTTCCTCCGGGAGGAATATGAGTTAAAGGTTGACACCAAATTTAAAACTTCGTCAAATACTATATGGAGCCTTTTCAATATAAAGTTTTGTGTAGCCAACTCCATGTTAACAGGGAGAGGCTTAGATAAAGACGAGACATGAAGAGAATCACGAAGCTAGTTGGTATGGATCATTAGCTTGCAAGTAAAATGTCATCACACTACTATGTGGCTAGAATTCTAATTTTTCAATTGAGACATAAGGTAACTTCCTGCAGAATTTCCGAGCAATCATTACTTAACCACTAAAGAGTCACAACTACATCAAGTTAAATAAATCATACCTAAACTATATGGTAATAGAAGAGCATACCTAAAGCCACTGTGTATGAAAAACATGTGTAACAAAAGTGAAATAAAGGAGGTGTTTTCTTTATTCCCATAAATTTTTTAAAAAAAAGTATATATTTATGTATCAAAAAATTATGATTTCGTCATTTATCGAAAACATGATGTTTCCAAAGCTTACCTAAAAACCATCAGCAAAAAACTCTCAAAAGGACGCTCTAGTCTAAAAAAACTTAATAGTAGATGAGCTAACTAATATACGCTGGTACTGAAACAAGGTTCTAATTTGCTGATAAAGAAATTGAATTACAACCATCAGAAGATGCCCACATGCATTGCAAGTGCTACCATGAACCAGGAGTTCTGGTTGAGCTTCACCATATGTGATAACAAGATTTATTCTGGTGTGCTAACATGAAAATTGGAGGTGAGAATGAATAAGCACTAAAGGAATAGAGAGAATTGGCTTTACGTGACACTAGAAAGATATAGTAAACAAACCTTCAGATTAGAATAAGTCAAAAGGGGGAAAAAAAAGACCAAAAAACACGTACTTGATAGCATTTCAAATACAAAGCATATAGATAAACAACAATGAGTCATATAAAAAGGACAATAATGATCAGATAACTACTGAAGGAACAAGTATCATAGTGTCAATGGTCTGATATGAATGGGTAGGATAAATCTCAATGGTTACAGAGAGAGAACAATTTCCCATACAAACCATAAGCTAACCAGCATTATGCCTTCCATAGAATGGAAACACGAGCTTCACAAGCATGTTTAGAAATTCCATTCAAACTAAAACTACAGCTGCTTCAATGGAAAACCAATAAAATGAATGAGATTTTGGCTCGCAGCTCAGGTAAACCATAAAGAATAGCAATCAGATCATCTAGAAACCAATAGTTTAAATAGGAAAATTGAGAAACCAAAAGCACAACACAAAATAAAACTCTGCCCAGCACAAAGGTCAGCAAGGATAACCTTCAAATTCAGTTAGCAAAGGAGAACATCAAAATCAAAAGGGGGGGAATATCAAGGTTGACCAGCTACCAGTCAAGCTTCAGCAGCTTCAGCTTCAGCTTAGAAGAGCTTAGAAGATACCACAAGAACTAAGTAGAGAGATTTACAGCACCAACAGAAGGTCATACTGCTCATCATCCTATGTGTTAGTGTTTAGTTAAAAAAAATCACTGCGTCATAAACAGTATGATACTGTTAAGTTCATGTATTAGAAAAAGGAGAATACCCAAAAAAATAGGAATTTCATCAAAACAAAATTCACAGTTCCCTTCAAGGAGCCTCTTGCTGAGCAAAGATCAGTTAAAAGGCCCAAGAACACAATAACCTACAGATCAAGCCTTGGATGTACCCCACATCAACTACCCAAAGTATCATCCTTAATTCCATAAAGAATATCCCAGCAAAAGTGAATTAATAAAGCCTACAGCAACAAACATCAAATCGTAAAAAAAACCCCATAATCCAGCACAGGTTTCCATTCAAATTAAGGAAAAACGAAGTCAACAATCCAAAAGTTCCAAGAGAAAACGTGTAGTTCTAAAAATTCAACATCAAATTAAAGTCCAATCCCCTAATCAGACCCAATATTACAATTTCCAAATTACTAATTTCCCTAACAGTATCCAACAGAAATCTTATCTAATGGAAGCACTTTGAGAGTTCCTAGCAGAAAATTAAGAAGCAAAAAATTACTGAATGTCGGGATTCCAATAGTTTTAATTTCAAACAAACTCTAATTCCATCTAATATTCTAATCTAATCAGCATACATACTTCGCCAACTAATAAAACTGATCAACGTTTCAACAAGCCCAGCGATATTCAAACAAAATCACTGTGAATTCAGAAAATTAACATAAAAAACGAACTGAATCCCAAGTATTTTTCCCCTAATCAGGTATCATCACAAAACCCAATCTCAATCCAATCCCATTCCAATCAAAGTACCAACCATTAGCCTTCCCCGGCAAAAACCCCTAATCAAACATAAAAAGCCCCTTGACGGAAATCCAAGAGATCAACAACGTGTAACAACTGATCATCCTGTCTCCCAGACAGAACAATGTCCTCATTTTCCCCAATTTCCTGGTTTCTCCCCAGTTCGCTTATAACCACAAAACCTAGTCCAATAAAAGGATCCACCTTTTATCAAAGGATCCACCTTTTATCAAGAACAACAGGCACCCGAGACCGTGAGGCCCAAAATCGAACTGACAGAACAAGAATTTCCTTTAAATTGAATCCAATCAAAGGAGTCGCCTTTTACCTTCAGGAACGAATCGGCCGAGCTCTGAATCAACGAATCGGACGGAGAGGATGATGACGACCGTACAACTACTGGTGGTGCTTGTGGTCCGGGAGCAGGGACAGGCCACATGTGCCGCCTCCGCCGTTTCCAATTCTCACCTTCCCTTCCATGCATATCCCTTCATCATCTTCTCTTCTTGTTAGAACCATCAATTCTAGCTATTTCCCCCAATTAATTGCTCGAGCTCAAAACCCTAGAATCAAACAATCAGAACAGTTGCAGCTGCAGCATCAGCACGCCAAACTCTAGATCCGGCCGACGCTCGCCCATCCACGCGGGGTAAAAAGGAGCCAGAAACCCTAATTCTCCCGGAGGATGTGGATCGGATCCAAGGCTCCGAATCCGATTCAAGGGGAAGGGGAAAAGAGGAGTGAAATTAGCGGCAAAATTAGCCGGAATTTCAGAGAGATTTGAGTCGGGAATTTCGCGATCTAGCAAAAATAGATAGAGAGAGGAGAGAGAAAGAGAATTTTTTTTTTTTTGGTAATTTGCGGGGAGACAGGAGAGAGAACGAAGCACAGACGGGAAGGGTGCACTTGGTAGAAAGGAGCGGGCAGAGCGGGCAGGGGAGAGAGAGAGGGGGGGCGAGAGAGAGAGAGAGAGAGAGAGGACGTTTGCACTGATTTGTCTTTGAGAGATGGATGACTGGATGGATGCAGGGAAACGCGTGGGGTGGGGCTAACGTGCGCGGATGGAGGATCGGTTACGGGCAGGGGAGGGGGGGCAGCTGAGTCGCCGCACGGGCAGGCTCGGGTTTGACCCCGGGCAGGTGGGGGAGTGACCGATCGTCGCCGTCTCCCGTTGAGCTTTTTGTCTAAAGCTGACGCAATTGCGCCCTCCGTGCTTGGTATTAATTTGCGCGGGGGGATTTTTCTATTTTTTCTTACAAAATTGTGAGTTTGGATTCAGTTGGAGTTTGTTTCTAAGTCCTATTGTAATCTATGAAATGATCTGAACGGGGACCCCTCATTTAAGCTAGGCCCGGCAAACTTGTCGGGTCTGGCTTGCGTTTGGGGTTGGATCCAAGTCAACCAAACTTTCTAACATAGTGGGAAGAAAATAAACAGACTATTCTTATCTTTTGACTGACTACATAAGAGTCTCTAATTTTACCTAAAGACTCTTTTTTCTTTTATTTTTTTCTTTTTGTTAATTATTTTGAGATCAACCCATAGGCTTACATAATAAATAATGAAAAAAAAAATACTATAGAGAGAGAATGAGGGACTCGAATAAAGATAGATGAGTTCTATATTGAAAAAACAGATATCTCAATTTCTTAGTGCTTATAGTTCTCTCAAGTTCTTTGTTATAACATTTACTCACAATTGCATCTAGTTCCTTTGTTGTTATAGCTAGATTTTTTTTTTTTTTTTTTTGGGAAATGGGAGAGGAAAAAAATATATAAGTTACTTTTAAGAAGTAAATATAACTAAAAATTAGATGAAATGGTTGTTTTGGAGTTTTATATCACATGCAAAATTGAATTTCATTCTACTAGTTTCAATGAATTCAATATAAATATTAATGAATGTGATAAACACTACTTTACACATTTTTCATCACAACCAAAAGCATAGAAAGGAAACAAATCATTCTCTTTTGATCTACCGATTTTTTCAATAGATCGGTATCGCTCTTCAAAAAAATGCCCAAATTCAAGTGGAGAAATAGTTGTAAGTATAGATGGGGCCCACATCTAAGCCCTTTTCCACCCAACTCCATGTCGAGAGCTTGGAATTGGGGTGGAAAGAAATGCTGAGACGGCAGCCCTAATCATATCAAATTTGAACCGACCTCACCACTTCTTTGAGTTGCATGCAAGCAGAGAAAAAATGGTAGTTTGAAAAGTGGGCCTTGCATATTTTCTCAATACTCAAGTAATCTATTTTCTTGTACTAAACCCCACTATATTATTGGCACGTAAAATTCATGTGCTGAGAAAAACAATCAATATGTTGCTAAGAAGAAAACTAGATGAAATAATATGCTATATACTTACATATTCTAAAAATAAAATTAAGTCAACTATTTAATAAAATAAGTTTTAATTAAATGATTTTGTGACAAGTTAGGAATGGAAACAATTGAAACTTTTAAACATGTACCAATATAATTATAACATTCAATGAGATAGTATATAGAGTTTGATATTAGTTGTGAAATAGCTTTTAAAAAAATTATTTGTTTATATATATATATATATATATATATATATATATATATATATATATATATATATATATATAATATATATATATATATATATATGGGGTCACTGTACCTCAGCCGGCAGGCTGAGAGACTTCTCTCAGCCGGCGGACGTGGCAAAATCACCGCCCCACATCTGTCATCAATTTTGGCGGACAAATCTTGAAAAATCCCGCCCAATTTAATGCCAACCACCTCAACATTGTATTTTCCGAAAATACCCTCCCTCACAACTTTCTACCGTATGTAAAAAAAGTTGGTTACCAAAAAAATTTACAGCTCTAAAATTTCAACCGGCGCTTCTGATCCAAAATAGTTATTTTCTTTCACAAATTTGATCCTTTTTTTAAAGAATATATTTGCAACTGATGGCGCCTAAGAAATCATCCGTGGAAAAATGTACTACAAAAATTGATATTTTCAAAAAATTTTAGCGTTTGTATATTTTAATAGTTTTTAATTTTTTTCAGATTTATTTCCGAGCTCGCAATTTTTTTTTAATCTTGGAACCATGGTCGCAGTTAAGAAAGAGATTTTGAAACTTTAGATGTCGAATAAATTTTTAAATTTATAAATTTTGTAACATGATGATAAAGGTCCTATTTTTTTCACCTTTTTTTTTATTTTCTTCTATTTTTACTATGTCTTAGTATATTCGAAAAAATTGATGTGCATAAACTGCATGCGACCTCGGTCGCAATTGTTTAAATATGAGTTGTCGTCTCTTGCGACCAAGGTCGCAGTGTATTTAACGTCATTTATTTTATCATACTTGGGTCGCAGTTGTTTCTAATTGCAGTGTAGTCTTATGCGACCTTGGTCGCAGTGTCGAAACGAGTCGCAGTTGTTTTTGATTGCACTGTAGTCCTGGGCGACCTAGGTCGCAGTGTCGACCCGGGTCGCAGTTGTTTCTGATTGCACTGTAGTCTTATGCGACCTTGGTCGCAGTGTCGTCCCTGGTCCAAGTTTATGTTTGCAAAGTATGACTGCGACCGTGGTCGCAGTTTATAAAAGAAAATATGCTTTTTACAAACATTGGTCGCAGTGTATGATTGCACTGTAGTCTTATGCGACACTGGTCGCAGTGTCGTCCAGGTGCAAGTTGTTTGTGTTTACATTGTATGACTGCGACCGAATTCGCAGTTTATTAGAAACAAAAATGCCTTTGACCCCCTTATAATTTTTAAATGATCATTGGTCTGAACTGTTTATTTTTTCTTACTATGTAGGTAAACAACAGATAAAGGTTCGTCCATTGAGATCAAGCCTGAAACCTATGACCGAGCTGATGAAGAAATTTAAAAAGTACATTCACGCAGATTTCATAGAGGCGATGAACAATACCCCATTTGGCCCAATCTTCATGGCGTTCTATAATGAACAATTTGGGGCTGAAAATGGTCTAAAATCAAACGTTGCTGTGCTGCGTATTTTAGACCAGTATGATAGGGATACAAGGACCTTTAGAATTGGAGGCAAACAGATTGAGTTAACAGTGGAGGATGTTGCCCTCACATTTGGTCTACCTATCATTGGGGCAGATTTTGTGATGAATAAAACATGTATAATGAAAGATAGAGGGGTGATAAAACATTATTTCCCCAATATAAAGAAGATCACTAAAGTATCCATTGAAGATGCTTTGGATGATCTTCTTGTCAAGAAGAGGCGGAGAGGTGTATTGGATGTGACAAAAGATGAACAGATTGAGCAGCAAATGACTTTACATGAAATTATAAGAGACATGCACAGACTTGCAGCTCAAGACTTTACCACATTAATCATCCTATACATGTCGGCCACTCTTTTCTTCTCTGGCAGTAAATGCACGGTGCCGTGGTATATTGTGGAACAGATTGCCAATATGCAGCTGATGAGGACAATATGCTGGGCAAAAGCTGTTTGGCAATTCCTGATTGAGTCAATGGACATCTTCAGGCAAACCACGTACGAACTGCAAAGATGCTCCGTGCAAATAATTGTAAGTACAAATCTAAAATTTGGCCAACATTGTATGAAATTTACCCAAAAAAATTGTGCATATCCGTGTAAACTAATTTAATTTTCCTTTTTTGCAGTATTGGCTATGTGAGAGGGCTCCTATTTTTGAGCTGAGGTCTGGTTTGGAGGACATAACCCCACGCGTTTTAAGATGGGACCTCCAAAATATTAGTAGATCTCTACTTGAAGTTGATATAAGTGAGATTGACGGCAATATTGTAAGTTAGACTTCTTTTTATTTTCAGTACAAATAAAATGAGACCATAGTCGCAGTATTGAGCTGCACCTTTCGCAGTTCGTTTTGTGCCTGACAAACAATGTGCGACCATGGTCGCATTCTCCTGAAAATACCTTTTACATGGAATGCGACCATGGTCGCAGTGTTGACCTGCATGGTTTGGCCAGATAATTTGGGCATGACAAACATACTGCGACCATGGTCGCATTCTTTTCAAAAAATACTTCATAAATAAACTGCGACCATGGTCGCAGTATCATTATTTCATTGTTTTATTTTTAACTTTACTTTTTCTGTTTATTTTCAGATTTTGAATCGAATGGGCAACATCTCTATTGCTGAAAAAAATATGGTTGGCCTTCCTGTTGAAGGGGAAGAGGAGGAGGAAGAAGAAGAAGCAGAAGCAGAAGATGAAGAAGGAGAAGAAGAAGAAGGAGATGAAGGAGGCCATACATATAATGAAGCTGACATCCCGGCGGAAAATGAGCCAGAAGCGGCTGAAACGAGTGAGCAACAACCATCTTTTAAAGGTTATTTGCCACCATCACGGGATGATCAAGCTGAAGAGATAAAAGAGTTGAGGTCTCAAAATCAGCACTTGAGAGAATATGTTTCTCAGCTCGAAATGAAAATTGAAAAAATGGAGACTGAGAGCAGACTCAAGGCTGAATTAAAAATAAAAAAGAAAGAAAAAAGAGAGAAGAAAAAACTAAAAAGGCAGCAGAGGAAATTAAAAGTTAAAGGAGATGAAGAAGAAGAGCTGCTGAGAGCAGCCGCTGCTGCGGAGAAGGAGAAGGAGAAGAAGAGGGAAGAAGAGAAGGAAAAGGAGAAGAGGAGGAGAGAAGTGGAGGAGAAGGAGAAGGAGAATAGAAGAAGGGAAGAGGAGGAGAATGAAAGGAGAATGAGGGAAGAAGAAGTGAAGGAGAAGAAGAGGAGGGAAAAGGAGGAGCAGGAAAAGGTGGAGAGGAGGAGGGAAGAGGAGGGGCAGGAAATGAGGAGGAGGGAAGAGGAAGAGAATGAGAAGAGGAGGAAGGTGTTGGCGGAGTTAAAGAAGAAGAGGGAGAAAAAGATGAAAGTGGCAGAGGAGGAAATTAGAAGGAAGGTTGAAGAGGAAAAGGAGCAGAAAAGAATGAAGGAACAGATGGAGAAGCAGGCTGAAGAGGAGAAGAAGAAAAAACTGGAAGAGGATAAAATCATAGGTTCTGAGTCTATTTTAAATATTACTGGAGAAGATATGCCAAGTTTTTCTCTGAATATAAGTCAAATGACTCAAGAAATCCAAAGAGATAAAGCTTCTGAAGAAGGAATTCAAGAACATACTCCGCCTCAGAAGCAATCCTCAAAAGAAGCTGTTTTGAAATACTCTAAAGGAACGATGGAAAGGGGAGTCAAAGAACGCAGGCGCGCTGAAAGAGATCGCGATGACTCCGACTTCGTTTATCCAAAACAGAAGAAGAAAAAAAATGAACATCCTCTTCCACAGCCTGCGGCTGTGAGTTCTGCCACTGGTTTCGGTGACAAAGAGATTTCCTCTACAGAGTCAAAATCAAGAGAATTGACCGAAACCGGAACATACGAAATCTGCAGCCCCATCAACAAGCACTTGTAAAAAATTTCTTCGACAAGTCCTTCTCTGAGTAAGTTAATTCATATCACAGAAATCTGTTATACCTTTATATAAGAACAATTAAATTACTAACCTTCTTTTAAATATCTTGCAGTTCTACTGCGTATCAGGATACCGAGAACGGAATCATTATTACAAGGAATGACATTGAGGACCTGATATTCAGTAGAGAGTTAGATGCAAATATAATTCATTTCTACATGCAGCATCTAGAAAGGGAAAAGGATTAAAAAGCATATTCTTCCGGAGCGAAGCTTGGGTAAAAATCTACTTTCTCCTTTAAGGTTTACTATAATATCAATTGTGGAACAGATTACTTATATTCTCTATCTCTGTGTAGGCATGTACTGCGACTAAGGTCGCAGCTGCGACTAAGGTCGCAGTTTATAATTAAAATGTACTGCCACTAACTAATGTACTGCGACTAAAGTCGCAGTTTATAATTAAAATGTATTGCGACTTAACTCATGTTCTCTATCTGTGTAGGCATGTACTGCGACTTAGGTCGCAGTTTAAAATTAAAATGTATTGCGACTAACTCATGTTCTCTCCGTGTAGGCATGTTCTGCGACCATGGTCGCAGCTGCGACTAAGGCCGTACTATCTAATGTACTGCGACTAAGGTCGCAGTTTATAGTTAAAATGTATTGCGACTAACTCACGTATTGCGACTAAGGTCGCAGAATAAAAACAAGACACTGCGACCTTGATCGCAGTGTCTTGTTTTGACTTAATGACTTCTTATTATAATTAATTTTTTCTTATATTTTATATTCATTTTGTAATTTTTTTTTTCCTTGTCCGCAGCATGGTGTTGTAAATAAAAGTAAAGATTTGGAAGATCATTTCATCAAGCAGAAGCTGTTGAAAAACTGGACAGCTGATGTGCACTACATGTTCTTCCCGATCAATCACAAACATAGTGCCGACGAACCCGGATTTCACTGGACCTTATTGGTATTTGATGCCGATACACAAGAGTGAATTTTTACAACTCTTTGGTTCCAGCTGACAAAAAAAGTAGTATATTACAGCTTTACCAAAAAGATGCAAGAACAATGGTGAGTTGAAATTTAATATTTCAATTACTGGAAACTGGCATTTAATTTTATTCATACTAATTTTTGTTTCTATTGACATTGCAGAAAGAAAGATTATTACAGATTTTTGAGATTAATTTCAATAAATTAATGAGAAGAATAAATATAAAATACGCAAAATGCCCCCAACAACCAAACAGGTATATAAATTTTTGACATCTCCTTACCTTTCATATTTTCTACCTTTTTTTAGTACCAAAAATCTAATTTCAATCAATGAATACTCTATGAAATTTTCAGTGTTGATTGCGGTGTATATGTATGCAAGTACATGGAAAGCATAGCGTCTGGTAGTCCATCAACTGTTGATACTGTTACGGATGCTCATGTACGGAGACTAAGAAGTGAGCTTGCATACATGATACTTGCAGATAGAGAGAAGAGTTGGGATGAAGAAACAGAAATTATACGAAGGATGAGATTTGAAGACTGACAGTTGACAAATTATTGATGTAACACAATTTTTTATTTTATAAATGTAAAAATAATTGCAATTGCAATTCATTGAATAATTTTTTTTGTTTTATTGATTTAATTTATAAACAATTCTATACATTTATTTATTATAAGTTTCATTGATTATTTCCAATCTACATTTTGTTACAACTTGAATTTTACTATTGCGTCTTGATGTTAGAAACAAACATGCGTTCAGTAATTGTATTGCGACCAAAGTCGCAGTAATGAACTGTTTGAGATACAGCGTTTCCTTGTACAGTAACACTTTAATCAAGACAGCGATCACGGTCGCAGTTACTTAATCATTTATCAGTTCCCAATGCGACTATGGTCGCAATAATGAAATGTTTTGCAGTTCAAAGTAATTTAAAGTTATAGCGTATTAAACTGTTTTGGATAACTGAACAAAACTGCGACCTTGGTCGCAGTTGCTGGTGGGAGTCTTAATCAAAAACAACATTGCGACCTTGGTCGCTATGCATGTTAATATAAAGCAAACACCTACCTAATGTATTGCGACCTTAGTCGCAGTCCATATATTGCGACCCTAGATTGCAATTGCTGGCCATCTTTATCAATAACAACATTGCGACCTTGGTCGCAATTAACCATGTACACTGCGACCAAAGTATCTGACTAACGTAACAGTTTAAATGTACTACATTATATACAAAAAAAATATACTCTAAAGAAGAATTTTGTAGCAGTAGAACTTTAAAGTACAACTACATACAAAAAATAATACACTAGAAATCAAAGAATGATAATAAATCTGATTATAATGACACACCAGTGGCGGGCTGCGACTTAATTTCTCTGCACTGTGCGACTATGGTCGCACTTCAAAAAAAATTGAAGTCTTTGTTCCTTCGAGGTGGAGGCAACCCAAACCTACTTCTTCTGCCAATAAAAAAAATAAATAGTAAGAATTTTAAAGATTAATCGGTATAAAAAAATGATTAACAGGTTTAATGTAATACCAGTAACGGACAACCAGTCCTGTAATGGCCCAGCTCTTGGCAGTTACCACATCTTCGATGCTTAACTTCCTTCTGATATATAGAATCTTCAAAACCAGACTTAAGCCTGGATGCAGCTCTAGGCCTCCCCTTGGTTGGTACAGGACCAATTGGATCACGTATATTCAATTCTTCACCATCTCGCAATACGACAACGGATCCACTGGAACCAACCGCAGTTTTAGGCTGTGATGAATGATCATTTCCTGACATGGCTCTGTGTTCTCTAGTGGTATCTTGGGCAAAATTTCCAAAACTGCCTCCAACTTTGAAAGATTTTCATCAGAATCAGCGACCATCTCAAGAATTGCATTAAATTTTGAACGTACTGTCCACAATCTAGCCGTCCGTGGAGTGCCCTGACTAGGAAAAGGCTTCATGCCATTTTCAATTGCAACGTTTTTGTAACGAGCATCCAACCTCCATCTCTGAAGTATGTATGATTCCGGTATATGTGTAACGTGATTGCGCCACAAAATACACAGAATATGTCTACATAGGAATTGCTCTCGAAAATAAAACAGTCTAATTATGGGCTGTTAAAGGGAGAGGGTGAGCCCTATTTATAGGCAGCCCATAATAACCATAATTAATGGTTCATTAATCAGAACTGTCGGCTTTAATGGTCTCCAACCGCAAGCGCCGGTTTGGCATTAAAAGACATTAACGCCTAAACCCAATGAAGAGCCGACGCGTAGACAACGTAGACTTGACGTTTAAAGATCTCATAAAATCTTTATGACAGGCCGCGTCTCTCGGAGTGACTCCAAGTCGCGTCCCCTCAGCAAACTTTTCATTTTTCATTTAGATTCAAAAATGACTTAATCAAAAACAACACTTAATAAAACAACACTGCGACCTTGGTCGCAATTAACCATGTACACTGCGACCAAAGTCTCTGACTAAGGTCGCAGTTTAAATGTACACAGCGACCAAAGTCTCTGACTAAGGTCGCAGTTTAAATTAAACTATAAAGTAGAATTTTATCGCAGGCTGAAAAAATTGATCTGAAAAGATTTTATATTTTGAGAAAAAATTTTATCGCAGGCTGAAAAGTAGAAACTAGATCTTTCATAAAAGAGGTAAGGAAATAGGGCGAAAAGTAATTTATATACAATAACCTAAATCCTATAAAGAGCGGCAAAAAAGGGGGGGAAAATAATAATAAACAATAAGGAAAGTTATCGAAAAGGGGGTATTTGGTAATTTAACTTCTTCCTAAAAGCGGGCCGCAAGTTAGTGGGGTGATAAAATTGAGCCACGTCACCGCAGGCTGAGAGAGTTCTCTCAGCCGCAGGCTGATATACATTTTTCTGTATATATATATATATATATATATATATATATATATATATAGAGAGAGAGAGAGAGAGAGAGAGAGAGACGCAGGCAGACCTTGAGGTAACTGTTAGCAACTTAAGAGTTTGCATTAAAAGGTAGAGAAGAGGTAATAATTTATGGCATGACATTATAGGTTAAAATCTACACGATAACCAAAATTCTCGAGCTAACTGGATCATTTGGGTCGGATTTTGTGTAGAAAGTTAAAGAAAAACCAAGCCTGACCAGATTTTTCTATATTTAAGCATAATTCTTGAAGAGACCTAAGTCCAATATAGTAAGAATGAATTATAACAAAATGTACCTTGGGCTCGGTTTTGTTAGAATCATGAGACTTTACTTAGAGTAAAACAAACTTAAACTACAATTTGTTGGGGAATACTACAGGAGGTGCTTGAGCAAACACCAAATTTTTGCCGCAAAATAGTCACGAACACAGTAAAAACAAACCAAATGGAGAAAAGCAAGAAAAACACAGATTTAAAGAGGTTCGGCAACTGCCTACGTTCTCGAGACACAAGGAGAGAAATCTTATTAATCAATCAATTTAGGTTAAAAATACGGGAGACAATACCACTCTTTATACAATCAAAACTTCACAATGAAAAGAAAACCAGCAGATCTGAATTCGGGTTAGAAACGAATCCATAATCAAACTCGAAAGTATCAGATTGGTCACATTAGTCAACTAGTCTAATCTCAATAATCGACTAATTTTCTCTAACAGAAAGTTCGCTAACTACAATAGTCGACTAATCACCCTAACTGAAAGTCAGGTGATCTCAGTCGTCGACAAATTCAAGCTGCTAATCAACTAGCACTTCTTCTAATTGATTGATTTGTGGACAACTACACAAAATTTTCAATATCCTTGCATGTACTCGCTTATACTCATGATCCTCTCTCTTGGCTATCTCTAAAAAGTCAAAAAACTCTACCCAATATATTTTACACTCTCTCCTCATAATTCTCCACCTCGTTGAAGATTTCTCAAATCTGAGCCGAATACAACATAGCACCGAGTTGACTCAATCGGGTTGCAAGAATGTGGTTGCTTACGTAACCCCTGCCCAAGGGAACAAGTCATCTGTAGTTCATCCAAATGAGCTCCACCGAACTGAATCAAATAGAAGGATGTTGAGTAACTTCTTGCAATGCTCAAACTTCACTCATGGAACAATCTTAGGAAGCATATCGGTAGGATTCCCCTTCGTGTGAATCTTCTTTAGCTCGATGTGACCTTCATAAAAAATCTCCCGAACAAAGTGGAATCTGACGTTATTGTGCTTCGTCCTTGCATGATAATCTTTATTATTTGCTAAAACACTCATGCTATCACAATTGATTTTCAATAGATCATGATCAATACTCAAGTCTCCATGCAACCCTTAAAGACAAAATGTCTCCTCATAGCCGCTGTCATGGTCATGTACTCAGTCTCCATAGTAGATTAAGTGATAGTAGTCTATGAAATAAAGCACAAACCCACCGGTTCTTGGGACAATGTAATAGAATACACTCTGGCTTACCTATAACATCTCTCTCAAATATCAAACCAATATCTATGATAACTTTTGATATACTGTAGAAATCACTGCACTGCCTCTCGATGACCTTCACCGGGATCGTGCATATATCTGCTAACCATTGAGATAGCTTGTGATAAATCAGACCTCGTATATACTGTTACATACATTAGACTACCGATTGCATTAGCATGGGATACGCGAGACATATACTCACGCTCTTCAACGGAAGTAAGAGACATAGTAGCTTTTAACTTGAAATGAGGGGGCCAACGGTGTATTTACAGGTTTTGTGTCGTCATTGATGTTGAACTTATGTAGCACCCTTTTCAAATACTCCTTTTGTATCAAGCAAAATTTGCCCCTTTTCGGTCTCTCCCAATCTCCATGCTCAGCACCTTATTTGCCCCACCAAGATCCGTCATCTCAAATTCGGAAGACAAGTCTTTCCTCAATTTATCAATTACGGATATACTTCTAGAAACAATGAGCACAATCGTCTACATGCAATAGTAGATAAACATATTATCTACCAGAGAGCTTATTGTATTAAACACATGGGTTGTAATGGCTTCGTGTGCATATCTTGCCTCTGATGAAGCTGATGCTTATACTGTTGCCTTGGCGATTGTTTTAACCCGTAAAGCGATTTTTTCAACTCGCGCACCATATTTTCTTTTACTACGATCTTGAACCCCGTAAGCTGAGACATAAATATCTCCTCATAAAGATCATCATGGAGAAAAGTTGTCTATACATCGAGCTAATCAAGTTCAAACTCGTATTATGCCACTAGTGCTAACAATATATGAACCGACGAGTGTTGTACAACATTTGAGAATATCTCGTTGTAGTCAATACCTTCTTGCTGCATGTGGTCTTTAGCTACCAATCTGGCCTTTGTAGCGTACAATATCACCATCAAGAGATCCTTACTTCTTTGTGAATACATGCTTACAACCAATAGCCTTCTTTCCCTTAGACAATTTTGTCAATTCTCAAGTGTCATTTTGTGAAGAGAGTTCATTTCTTCCATCATGGCATCCTTTCACGTCTTGAACTCTGAACTGATTTTAACTCTCTACATGTAGACCGAATTGCCCCCTTAATGACTGAATAGCATAGGTCACAAATCGTGTTTGTAGTGAGCCTACTAGGCTTACGTGAATTTCTCAGAGTTACTCCAGCTGCAATAGAATCCTAGACATCACCCATAATCGGTCATAGATCCTCACTAATATCAGCATCGTCATCGGCTACATGATCACCACCTGTGTCACTTCAGGTGTGATATCAAATTATACTGTTCTATCTGAAGGTGATGGAGGAGCATCACTCTCCACCTACTGCGATATTCTGTCGGTGACACTCTCCACATGTCGAGAGTCCACAAGCTTCACCATTAAAGCCTCATCAAACGTGACATATATGCTTGAGATGATCTTCTTGTCCTTTGGATCCCAAATTTTGTAGTCTTTTACACCTTTTTTGAAACCAGCGAAAGCACGTTTTCTCATTCTTGAACCCAACATGTCTTTCTCGACATGATAATAGGCTGGATAATCAAATATCTAAAGAAATAATCTTGAGCAATTTTTCTCGATCAAACTTTCAAGGGAGTTTTATCTCCTACCATAGACGAAGGCAACCTGTTAACGAGATGGCAAGCGTACGCTAATGCCTCAGCCCAAAGGATTTCGATAATCCGGCGTTAGATAATGCGCAACGAATCTTCCCCAACAAGATTATGTTCATAATTCCGGTCACCCATTTTGTTAAAGTATTTCTCTCGCTGTGAAGTGTCCTTTCTATAATCTCATCATGGAAAGCTGTAGGAAATGATGGCTAGTGTACTCTCCATCATTCTTTGAATGGAGTGCCTTGATCTTCCTTCGTGTATTTTTCTCCATATTCATTTTCCACTCCACAAACAGCTCTAAAACTTTCCCTCTGTGCTTCATGGTATATACCCAATATCTCCTAGAGTAATTATCAATAAAAGACACAAAGTAGTAGTTACCTCCAATAAATACTATCTTGGTAGGTCCCCAGATACCTGTGTGAGCATAGTCAAGAATTCTCTCAGTACAATGAATTGCGGTGTCGAATTTCACCTTCGTTTTTTCCGGTGATGCAATGACGCAATGCTCACGAAATTCTAATTTGCATGTCTTAGAATCTCGCAACAAACCTTAATTTACTAGAGCTGCAAAGACTTTTCACCTGTATATCCGACTCTCATATGTCATAGTCGGGTACAATCATCATCTGAACCAATAGAAGTCACTTCCCCTGTAGCCATAATACATTCAAGTAATACATGTTATTATGTCAGACGCCCTTCATCATAACCATCGAACCTTTAAGTGTCTTAAGAACACCTTCTCTACCAACGTTTACAAGGCACCAGCTAAGATAAGATTTTTCTTCAATTGAGATACATACCTCACTTTCTTCCGTTCTTCATCACCTTATCAAATATTTTGATAAGGACCGTACCTATCCCTTTCATGTTGCACGAACAATCATCACGCATGATGATGGAATAATCATCTAGCTTCTCGAAGCTAGCAAACCAATCTCTATTGGGACACACATAATAGGTGGCACCCGTATCAAATATTCACTCAGAATCACCTGTATAGCCAATGGTAGGACTAGTGACGGAGAATAAAAATACCGATGAGTCTGAGCCTGATCCACCGCCTGTGAACTACTAGTTCGTGCACTGACCACCTGCGCGAGTTTTGCCTCGAGCTTTGACTTCTTATCATTGATTCTTGGAGAATCAGCCTTTCAGTACTCTAACTCTTTGGAGAATGTACACAGGTTCTTCTTCAGATATCTTAAACCGGCTCTAGACTTTGATCTACCGCGATCTCCTTTGTCTTTTCGCTTAGAACTCATGCGTCTTGCTGTCAATGCTTCTGCCAATGTATTATTAGAGGATTCTTTATCCTTCCTTCTCAATTCATGATTTTCAGTAGCAGAATAAACTTTATTATAATCAAAGGATTATTTACCGTTGATTAGGGTGAGAACGAAGGTCTCGTAATCCTCATTAGGAAGAGAACTCAAAAGAATCAACGCCCTGTTCTCCTTCTCGATCGCCACATCCACTTGGCCAAATCCGCAAGAAGCTTTGTATAGTTATTCATGTGTTCACCGATCGAGATACCTCTCTTCAATTGGAAGCGATAAAGCATCCTCTTCAGGCGCAAGCGATTTTCTATGTTCTTGATCAAGTACTTGCTCTCTAGGATCTCCCATATCCTCTTTGTCGAGGTTTTGGTCATCACATGATACTTGATATCTTGTGTTAAATAAGATCTTATGACGCAACTGGCCGCCTTGTTCATCTTGTCCCCGTCCTTTGTAGAAGTCTCTTCTGGCTTTTCCTCCACAGTAGAGCATCTTTGAGGTTTTACGCTGTTAGCGCATCAATCACGTCGCATCTTCACATAATTGTGCCGTCAAACTTCACCGCGTCAATCTTTAACAAGTGATTATTCATGATTTTCACAGTGGATTTACTATCTTGGCCATCTCCTCCAGTAGATCCAACAAAGCAATGCAAAAATAATTAGTGAAAATAAATCCAATCAAATAAAGATATGATCTTTATCTCTAAACGAAACTGTCGACAAGTTTTCAAAGTAATCTGCTCCACCCAATTTGATCCTAATGAACAATGCCAACAATGCTCTGAGATTAACATACGATCTCATGAACAGACCAACGTTGCTCCGGGATCGACACATGATCTCCGCCGAACAAACTACAATGCTCTTGAAATTGACACACGATTTAACCAGGCCTGGGATGCTCTGATACCACTTGTTGGGAAATACTATCGGAGGTGTTCATGTAAACACTAGAATTTTGCCGCATAATAGTTTTGAACACAACAAGAACAAACCAAAGAGAGAAAAGCAAGAAAACACAGATTTAACGAGGTTTGACAATTACCTACATCATCGGGACAAAAGGGGAGAGAGATCTTATTAATCAATCAATTCATATTATAAATATTGGGGACAATACCCTGCTTTATATTGCCAAAGAACCCGCAGAAAAGAAAACCAGAAATGAATCTAGAATCAAAGTCAAAAGTGCCACGTTGGCGCATTGGTCGACTAGTCAAATCTCAATAGTCGACTAATTCTCTCTAACAGAAAGTTGGTTAGTTGACTAGCCCAAACACAGTAGTGACTAATCACCCCAACAGAAAGTTGGGTGATCTTGGTAGTTGACTAATCCAAGTTACTAGTAGACTGAGATGTGCACAACTGCACATATTTTTCTATACTTGCATGTACTTGCTTGTACTCCTGTTCCTCTCTATTAGCCATCTCTAACGAGTTAAAAAACTCTATTAAATATTTTTTACACTCTATCCCCACACAATTTGCTTAAAAATTTTCAAAAGCTTTATGAACAAACTCAAGTGGCAAATACTCCCTTCTCTTATGGGAGACTTTGGGTTCCAATATTTCCATGAATTTTCAAGTTTTTGAATTTGTAAGCCCTGCAACGGGCATTTTTCTTGATTAAATACTAGTTTTAAAAGTAATTTTAAAAACAAACTTCCTTCAAAAATATTCTCAAAAACCAACCTCTGACAGCCATTTCAACATCACGTGGACGTCACATCAGCGCGTGGCGCCAGCGTGGCAAGTTACTGGCAAGGCGGTCTTTTGGTTCGTCCCGTGTTGCACCGGGCGAACACAAATTTTTATACTTGTAAAGTGGTATTGAGGAATCACTCGTCGGTGAATTATTCAGCACGTTACTGCTTTAGACGGATACCAGCCGGATAGTGTCCATGAGCGACATTTGGTAATATCTCAACACAGTTCTCATACTATTTTTATATCTGTGATGTGTGAATTTTATAAAGTTAGAATTTATAATACAGATTGATGATTTTGCGCGGGCCAACTAGATGGTGGAAGAGGCTTTGCTGAACGAGCCTCAGAGGGGCTTCAATAATCCCGAGGACCCAAATTTTCATGAGTGAGGTGCTAGCACGAAGCTGATTTGTACGTCCATCTGGCCCGCCAACCCAGCACCATTATATCCGATGCCCAGGACCTTTCTCAGCCCGTTGATACGCAGGACGAGTTGGGACCATCTCACCAATGCCGAGGAGCAGCGGAGAAGGACGAGGTAGGATCATCCCAGCTTGCCCCTGCACGTGAGCGTGGCCAAGGACGAGCACGAGGATGAGGTCGAGTAGCACGCGCCTTATCTTGTTTACGATGATATTTTGTGATATGCATTTTGATATTTGTGATACGCATTTTGATATTTGTGATACACTTTATAATACTTTCTTATTATTATATAACATGTGTTATTTGTGATGTTTGGATGTTATTCAGTAGTTTGAATGATATTTTTTTAGTTTACTATGATAATTTTGAGTGATTTGGATAATATTTGCGATCATGAATTTTTTCATGATATTTTGTTTCTATTTCTGTTTTTTCTAGTTTGTTTCAAATTTTTTTTGCTGTTTATAGTTGGGCCGCGGTTGGCAAATCCGGTCCAGGCAAATTTGTGGTTGGATGATGTTTTTCTTTTTCTTTTTGCTGTTTATAGTTGAGCCGGTATTGAAAATTGGGATCAGTCTTTGCACTTCTTGACCGGGGTTGGAAAACCTGACCAAGTCAGTTGTGAATAAAATTCTAGCAGGCGTTACGAACACTGTCTCAATAGTTAAGTCCAAAAAAATTTCACGCTAACGTGGCGCCCACATGGCTGTCAGATATTAGTTTTCGAGAATATTTTTGAGTGATTTGTTTTTAAAATTATTTTAAAAAGAGTATTTAATTAAAAAATTGCCCGACTGCAAATTGAGACTACTAGATTGTTTTGCGGCACAAAGCATTAAACCTCCTTTTCTAATTCTAAAAAGAAAAGAAAATATCAAATGTTTTTTTAATAAATAATAAAAAAATATTTTAAATGTTTTCCCACTCAACAAGTGTAAAAGCGATCTTTGCTACTTGCTTGAACTAGACCCGTAGCTGCATCAGAAAAGTGAAAAAACATGCACTTCGGGCGTGTTTGGTTCCAAGGAAGTGGGCAAAAGTAAGGAAATGAGGAAGTATAATTGCTCACTTCCCTATATATCCAAACATCAGAAAAGAATAATAAGAAAACCCCTTTTTCTTTTCTCTTTCTCTTTTATACAACTTTTTCCTCACTTCCAGATTGCTATAGTTAATTTTGTGGTCATGTAAATCTCATTTGTAATAAGTTGTAGCATAAAACAATTATTTTTTTATCATGTAAATCTCATTTGCATTCTAATTACAGCCCATTTTTTATTTTTCTTAATTAATTTTTATTTTAATATTATTTTTTGGTCAACTTTGTGGTCAACTTTTCCACTTTCACTTCTACATTATCATCTAAACACTGGAAAAGACATAACATTTTTCAAAGCATACTTCCCAACGATATCAAAACACCAAAAAACTTACTAACCAATTCTCAAGTTTCAAAGGAAACTATTACCACTTCCTCACTTCTTTACTTTCTCATTCCAACCTTAACCAAATATGCCCTTCAAATGTTATAATTTATATACCAATTATTTCCTCTAATTTTAGGTTCCTTGAAATAAATCCTTTAGGAAAAAAAAAGGAAAACAACAAACAAACAAACAAAACAAAACAAACGAACCCGAACCCAAAACTCGCACCCGCTTCTCCCTAACCGATCCCTGAAAAGAAAGGGGAAACTTCCTCTTGCCCGCAACTTCTCCTTCGTCCCCGCCGCTGCCGTTCCTCCACCGCCGATCTGTCCTCCCCACCGCCGATGGGTCTTGCGGACGCCGCGTCCGTTCCAGGTACCAGTACATTCAATCTCGCTCCTTCTCTCTGTAAATTTTCTTTCCCCTTCTCCCTCTCTCTGAACCAAATCGAACCGCAGATTGGACGGTGGGCCGCTTCCTCTCTCTAACGACGACGTTCGGAGAGGAGATCAACGGCCAGATCATCACCTACGACCACCCCTCCAACCTCATCGTTCTTCATATCCTCACTCTCTTGATTCATAATTGATAGATAGAAGTCAAATCGATCGATTATTTTCTTTCTGTTGTTATGTGTTTGCTATTGTCTTGCTGTTGCCTTTAACTTGAGTAGTGATCACAAGAAGGAAGTTCCAACGACGGGCCTCGCCAAAAAGTGCGGCTATTGAAAGCAAACTACATTGAGAAATTCACTTATTTGGGGCAAGGCGAGGATCCCCTGGACCTCAACAAGTGCTATCTCGATCTCCCTGCGCTGCAGGCCAGAGAGGAGACTGCAGTGAGGTAAGCCGTCCTTCTTCTTTATTGGGTCATCGATGATTTATTGTTTTGATTTCTGTGTTTGGCTTGGGCTTGACTGGGTTGCAGGCAAGCGGAGGTTGAGGCCGAGAGGATTGGGGTTGGAGTCAGTAGTGAGGCTCAGAGCATTTATGATGCATTGTCCAAGACGTAAGCATGCCCTATCTTTTCATATTGCATGCTAATTTCACATTAGTGAAGAGAGTGATTTGCATTCTTTACCAATCTTTAGTTTCATCTAAATTTTGTGTGCATTGCTTGGTAATCTGAGTTGCACTTTGTATTTGTTCTGGGGTCACTTGCTAGATTTGTGAAGTTGAGACTCTGATCCTTAAGCTAAATTCAATATGCTTCTTCTTCTTCTTCTTCTAATATTTGTTCTGATTTGCTTATACCATAGAAAAGAATAGTTTTCTTTTAGGGGCAGTGTGATCATCAAAAAGTATTTTTGATGGAGGCAAGTATTTATCCCAATTTGTGAGCAATATACTCTCTAGTTGATCCAACCAAAAGAACTAAGGAATGCTAGTCCTACACAGTTCAGTTCCACTTGTAACCACTTTAGATTTGGTTCTATGCTCATGTGAAAGTACCACTTACTTCATCCCTTAGAATTTGTTAGCAGTGATACTAATGTTGCATTGTTGGTCTGCTACCTGCCAACTTAAGCTCCTGGATAAAGGAGGTTATCAAGCATGGTTTTAGGTAGTAGGATTTATAGTTCACCCCTCCTCCTCTTCCCCTATCCCATGTGCAAACTGCAAAAGTGTGCGGCATGTGGACTGTTTCTTTGGGGTTTTGTATTGCGCGCATGCTTGGCTTTGCTTACATTTCTTGCTCTACCCGATAGTTTGACATTTTGTGCAAAGTGGCTATTTTACAAATCTCGATAGTTGTTACTATGATTGTGTTCATGGTTATTTCGTTTAATGGATCAAAGATATTGATACTCCGAGGAACTATTTAATTTTTTTGACTCTCTTGAGGTACTGTAAGCCATCTCATGTTGAGAGGTGTCTACCGAACAGTGTGTATTCTTTTTCCGGTTTTCAGTGCTTGCTCAATGGATCTAAGTTCTAACCTGCGTGCTTTTTACGAAACTGAACATTTTACCGAATTCTGAAAGACATTCCAATATTTCTTTTGTAGTAGAATCATCTTTACCTTATAACAAGAGAAATTCTTTTGGAAACTGTCCTGATAGTTGTTACACTTTCTTTTTCTGGGATGGAATATAGAAACTTATAGTTAGAAAATTGTCTAAACACCCCTATTTGACCATGTTGATTCTTACCATGTAGCCAAGAATTGCTATATTTAGATGTCATCACCATCAACAGACACGAAGGTGTTCCTAAGGCTTGTTTAATGGATGCATGATCAATTAGTTACTTTATTTCAGCGAACCATTAAATTAATGGATGCATGATCAATTAGTTACTTTATTTCAGTGAACCATTACTATATTAGTTATATAGTTATGATTGGATGTCAATTGAAATACTTGATCTTAGTGCAACAACTAAAACATGCTTGAGTTTAACACATTATTTAATTCTTAGGACTTATCATGAGTTGATTTTTTTTTGGTATTACTTTCTATTGAAAACTATTATCTTGTTGTTGTATGTTGATGACATAGAATGTTGATGACCAGTTAGAGTTTCATAGCACATTTGTAGCTGCTGCCCTTGTGAATCTGGTGAAAACCTTTCCGGTTATTGTCTTCCAATGCCGAGATTATATGGTGGTACAAAAACATACATCAAATGAAGATAAGGTCACATGGATAAAGAAACAGTAAGGTGACATGTTACTGATAAAAATGCACTGGAAATGTTCTTCTTGGAGGTTCGAAGATATGACTGAAGTTGATCAGGGGCTTTAAAGGAGTATTGTAATATATATCTGAGGCCAAAGGTTTTCTTATATTCTTCATTCTCTACCGACTCTATGTACCTTTCTCACTTATGACATGCACATGGATGCGTGTAGCAGGAGCTAAAAAACACAGACCTTAGGCATCTTGCTTTATGACTGGTATCCCTCCTACATAGAATGACTTAGGAAGTTGACTAATTATCCTTTTCTCTGTGGGGGCGAATAGAGTGCAGGATTGGAGAGTGAGAGTTAGTACCCGAGATTTGAAGGCAGTCTTGTTCAACCTTGTCATGTTTTTTCTTTCTCTTGAATCGCTTTCTTAGCCTAGGGTTATTTTAGAAGCTTGCTGCTTGGATGCCTGAGCTTTAAGCTGCAGAATCATTTAGGTATGTTTCGCTCCATGCTATAGGACATGCATTTCTGTTCTATGTAGTTTATTTATGTGTGAATTTGTACACCAACTTCCATAGCAACATACAGATGGTTGATATTAGGGTTGGCTATTCTCACCTGAATTGGTGGGTTAATCGGAAACCGAAACAAAGTAGGTTAGGGTCAACCCCTAATCGGGTGTAGTCGAAATTGGATCAATGTGCCTAACGGGGTTATGATCGGGCTGGTTTGTCTTAGATCAACCCTAATCGGGTATACGTCAATGTCAGATCAACCTGCCTTACCGAATTATATAATTGGGTCTGGTCTGGCTTAGTCCCTTTACTTGTTTAGACCCACAGATCTGACCATTTAGTTATATATATTAAATATAATGTCATGGAAGACACTTGACCAAGTTCCTTTGTGGTTGGTTTTGTTCACTACCTTGCTGGAGTTATTGAGTTTGAGTCCCATGCCATCCATTTTTTCACAAATAATTCAAAAGCTTATATAGATAAAAATAATTATAGTTAATGCTAATATTCAAATATAGATAATAATTGTCTTTGATGGTCAGGGCGTTTCACATATGTACTTAAGGACAAGCCAGGTGTGGGTTTGATTGTCTATTCAGGTAGTATTTTAAAACTAGCCATTCTGGCCACCTGACCACTGATAATTGGGTTAGTCGGTTTGGTTCTGTTATGGTCAAAGACATTGACGCAATTAATAATCATGCCGAGATAGGGTTAGCTATATATCGGACTTGCAAAGAGGACCCAACCCAATCTGGTTGCCACCCCTAGTTGATTTTGACAACAATCCCAATAACTTATTAATTCTTCTTTAGTCTTCTCAACCCGAAGGGTGCTCCATTGTATACCTTGTTTATGTAACTATGTTTGGGAAAAAGATTAGGTGGTAATAATGATGCACCATTGCCTTTCTGGTCAATATGAACACACACTACCATGCCTTGTTTGCGTTAACTTTTACAACTAGTATCATTTTTGCCACTGTTATGCCCGATTGATTACCTATCTAACCCTTGTATGGCTAACCCCTAAGCCCTAAACTCAGCTCCTTCTCCATTTCTCTTTATGAGGACAAAACCCCAAACCATCTACGTCATCTTCCTCAAATCATAGAAACTGAAAGTCTGAAAGACAATGTTTGACAATGAGACAATAGAAGTTGAAGCATTGAAGCATTCAATCACGCACTACTGATTCTTTTGCAGTTGAATGGTTTCTATCCTTTTTCTCAGCTTTTCTTAGGAAAGATTTGTCATCATAGTTGGCACTATCCAAGAGGATTTTAATCTCTTTCAATCTGTGATTTTTTCATAGTTGGCTAAAATTTCCATTATCCTGGTAAACACAAGGTGGAGTTTGGGTCCCATTTCTTGTATCCTTATCCTCTAGAAGTGCCCCAGATGAGCAGAATTGTGAAAATTATCAAGAAGAGGATTAAGTTTGGTTTAATTTCTTATCATATTACTTGTATTGATATCATCAATTTCCCCATCAGTTACTACCTTATTTGTTAGAGCAAATTCCTATCTGCTTTAGAGATCAAGGATCTTTCTGGCAAGGTCAAAATCTACGGATATTATGTTAGTGCGGTTAAGTAGATAACATACTTGTACAGTTGTAGAAGAGATTGAGGGGTATGATGGCAATGGATGATGAAGAGGGTGGCTCTGAGAGTATGCATAACCATATATAAGACGAATCAAATCATCTGAGGAGATGGAGATGGGAGGGAACTTGGAGAAGGATAAAGGTCACCAGAGAAGGCTGCACTCGTGGGTGGAGTTTAAGTGACGGGCAATTTCAACAATATTCAGCTTGGTTGGAGTTTATAACTTAACCATGATTAATCAATTGGATATTAACCATTGATAAGTAACCTTATTTGAGTTAACTTCAAAGATTTGGGAGACCTACCTAATAACAATGTAAAGGATTTGGGGTTTAATATCACATTGTCAATTTAGGGGACTGATATCGTAAAAACCCTATTTACTTAATTCTGTTTCTTACATGTATCCTTCTAAACCTACCTGCCCTCATTTTTTTTTTTCTTGAAAAGGGATTCATGATAAAATTTATGACCTGCTAGTATCTTTGTGTGCTTGTCTATTACTGCTCGTGCCTAAATATCTGCCATGCTTTGTTATAAGCCAATTTAACTAGCATTCATCTTATTCTCTTGGGTTTATATCTCCCACCCATTAGCTAGCGACGTGATGTTGTGTGTTAAAGTTGCATAGTTTTCAAAGCACATAATGTGAACATATACTACTGTTTGGGGCTATAACTAGTTAGCTACAAGACCCTATACTTCCCTTTCCCCCTTAATCTCAAAGTCAAAGATGCGAACAAGATGCATCCAGAAGGTTCATATTGCACAACAAGTAAAAGATGATGCAGAAAGCTAAATCTCTTTGATGTAATATGGGGTGGATCACAATCATCTTCAATTCAATAGAAAGGGAAAGTAGGGTTTTGAGAAAGAAGAGATAAGAAACGAAGAGATTTTGGGCTTCACACCCCTTGCACACGATTGCACTTCACACCCCTTACACGAAATTGGGCTTCACACTTCTGACACCAACTTCAAGATCTCAAATCTCAAGAAATTAATTGAAATTTTTTTATTTATTCGTTCAATACCAATAAGAGAATTCTTTGGGTCTATTTATAGGCTTTACAAAAATCCAGTCTCAGAATATAATCGAAGTGGTACTAAAGTTTCAAATAACAGAAAATACTTAAATTCAAAATAAACTAAATCATAATAATAAATTAGCAAATGGAGTGATTTCCTCATCATTTCCCCCGGGTGGGGAAAAACTCGACCCTGTCGAGTGTTTGCTCCCTACACGACGCAACTCAATTGGGCCATGGTGGTGGTCGGAGAGCTGACAATCGTGCATCAAGTCTGAACTAAGGTGGTGGAGGTGAGACTAGTTTCTGTGACAGATTAACTTCACTTAATAATAAATCTGGGGAGGCACATACAACAGAAGAGTAGAATCCGCTCCACTAAAAATCGAGTTAATACTAGGGTCCCATGAAAAGTCTAACTCGTCAGTAATAGAAGTAATCCTCCTCAGGACTCTAATAGAACATGTATGTCGAGCGTGCAACTATCTCATAGTTTTGAGATGGAGCCTCTCAAAGTAAATCATAACCATTACCACATTTTAACTACAAATTCTTGCAAAATACTATGTGGATAAGAAACAAATTTGTAGTGATCATTGCAAATTGCTATTTGTTTATGAGTCTCATCATGCATTTCAGGGAAATGCAATGTCACGAACTGATGTAAAACTCTTAAATATGGGACAAAGAGATATATGGATGTCCTAGGAGGACGTACATCAGATACCGCTAACGATAAAACATCACTAGGACTAACAAAAATATAACAAAAGTCAGAAAATAACTCCAAACATTCACTAAAAGAAGAAATACTATGAGTAACTTGATAAGCCATATTAAAAAATTTCACTGACTCATTAAAAGAGGAAAAATCATGACCAATCGCATAACTACAATCTGTACAAAAGAGCTCAGATGGCTTACTAGATGTAATGATGCTAGCATCAACTGTCTTATGCTCAATTTCATCTTCTATCATAGGTATGATAAGTGAATACTTAACAACCTGTACGAGCATACTAGACTCCACTAATACATGCTCAAAATTACCGGTATTATCCTCTGAAACATTGAAATCATCAGGTATGGGTGTACTAAACTCAACTAACGCATCCTGAATGTCACTAATACTCTCTTCATGAATACGAGTCTCATCAAGTATGAGTGTGCTAGACTTTACTAAATCGTCAACATCACTGGCAACCTTAGAAGGAATATGGACATCCTCGACAATGCTCGAATTATCAATGTCATCAATTTGCATATTATCAGTATGTTGACTCTTCGAGGGGTACTGATAATCATAATGTTCAAATTCTCCACACTTGGAACACTTGATCGAGGGGCACTCGTAAGCATAGTGTTTATATCTCTCACACGTGGAACACCGCTCTCTAACTTTAATAGTGGACAATTCTACCTCAAAAGCCAAAAGAAATGTCACTTTGACAGACTTCATGACACGTTAGATCATTTTTCTTTTGAAATCAGGTCTCAATCTGTTATAAAACATATATATAGTGGGAAGATGATCTATCTGAAAGTCACATTCAAATACAAGCGCCTCAAATTTAAGCTTATACTCAATAACAGACTCTCTGGCATAAATAAAACAATTCTTTAAGCAATCGAGATCTAGAAGGAATAATTTTTTTTAAGTTTGCTCTCACGTCTTTATAGGTCTGACATATGTTCTCTGTAGTTATTTTTTTAGGGTAGTCCAATAATGTAGACCTGCAGATTTTAGTTTACACTTAGCAAACTGGACCTACGCGCATCAGAAAGTTCATACAAGTCAAAATAGTAGTCTAGTGCGCTATCTAATTACAACATTCACGAGGGTCATATGTACCATAAAAATCGAGATGTGTTGCTGTAGTGGTCACTTTTTGACCTGTCCGAGATCGTGACACATGTCGATCCAGCCTCAAAAGGATGCATGACGCGTGGCCACCTTCAGAACAACTAATCCAGAGTCTTCATCCAGTTTGAGTTCCAAGCGGGTCGGGTAATTAGAAGAAGAGGTAAATTCAGTTACAGGAGATCTCCACCTTTAAGCTCAACCCTCATTCAAACGGGTCAGTTGCCCTTCGGGAGTAATTCCTTATCTACAACAAGGTGCATACTACCAGATAGAGTTGGACTCTCCCCTATCTTGATTCAAACCGGGATGTTTAGCTCAATTGCCATCAAGATGAGGATTTTAAATATTCAAATTGAGCAGGATTCCCTAGCCTTATCTCTTTGGCATAACTTGTATAAATAACAGATCCCTCCCAACGAGGAGGAAGATCACAATCGAAATCCAGAAACCTTAGTGCGCTAGAGAAGCCCACCTGTAATCACCATTGTTATAGTGGAATTCTCCTTTCTCTGTAGTTTTTCACATTTCGAGTTTCATGTAAATTATGTGTGTTTGTGCTTGCTGTGATTTTGATTTAACTATCTCTCTTCATTATTTTGGTGCATGGATTGATTCCTTAAGAATTTACCCACTGCATTTGATGCTTTCGTTGAGAGCCTCAAAATCATATCCTTGAGATCTCTTACTATCCAACACCCTAACCACTCCACAAAAGATCCTCGCTCAACAGTCATGGCTCACAGGAGTGCCACCCGACACGACGTCAACGCTCTTTACGAACCCGATACATTGACCTTCTCCCGCGGACATATCGTCCAGATAGTAATCGACCTACGACGACGGCTGGACAAACACCGAGCAAAAGCTGATCGCGAGCAAGAACTAGTCGTCATCCATCGCGATACAGCAGAACGTGAGACGGTAACACATGTTAATCATTAGCTGCTCACGCAGATAAAGGTTCCGCGAGAAGCGCAATAGCGGGTCATTAGGTTAGGCGCCTGGGAGATTCTGGCGGACTCTTCCCCCGAGGTCAATCAACACGTCGCAGCTCCGACCGACCTACGTTTCAAGCTAAACAAGTGCGCTCCAAAGTGGTCGTTTCACATGATGATCCCGAGAACCTTCAAGCTGATAGCTCGAGAAAGCGCGCAAGGGGCATCAGGCCCCAACTTCCAAGGAGAACGCTCCCCCGACGACGGTAAAGACCGAAGACTCCATCGCCTTTACCCCTTGAACCTCCCGATCAATCAGATCCTCCACATCATCAAGCATCAACCCTGGTTAAAACTCCCTAGGATAGCTAAGCACGACCCAAACTTTCTGGAAGTAGGAAGTTGCTCCTTTCACGGCAGTAGGGGACATACCACTGCGCATTGCTGGGCCCTCAAACGACACCTCAAGGATCTAGGTAGACGAGGACATCTGGACGAGTTCATTCTCACTTAGAGGAAGACCCTGAGGTCGGAGAGGCCCCGACCGAAACGGTCGACTGAAACGCTCGCTCTTTAGTACCACCCAGGACGGGAAGATCACCATCAGGCAATGTGCTTCCCACCCAAACTGATACCACGTGTAAAACTGCGTAACATCCAATAAAATTGTGCACTCTTTTATTTCCATATCTTCTGCAGGTACAATGAGCACGCTCGAGTGGTTCAACAGCCTATATCAGGTCCTACTCTGACTATGAGGATAACCCCCACGACTATTCCTCGGGGAGCCTCTGAAAGACAGAGGCTTGCCCACTAAGGCTGCTCGGAGTCATCCTAGACAAGTTTTCATCTTTATGTCAATTCGAGTGAGTCAACAACCTATATCGGGTCCTACCCTGACGGCTATGAGGGAAAAACAGCCCCCGCGGCTATCCTTCGGGGAGCCCCCTGAAAGACGGAGGCTCGCCCATTAGAGATGCTCAGAGTCAGCCTAGACAGATTTTCACCTTGATGGCTACTCGAGTGAGTCAACAGCCTATATCGGGTCCTACCCTGACGACTATGAGGGAAAAACAGCCCCTGCGGCGATCCCTCGGGGAGCCCCCTTGAAATACGGAGGCTCGCCCATTAGGGCTGCTCGGAGTCAGCCTAGACAGGTTTTCACCTTGATGGCCACTCGAGTGAGTCAAAAGCCTATATCTGGTCCTACCCTGACAGATATGAGGGAAAAATAGCCCCTTGTGGCTATCCCTCGGGGAGCCCTTGAAAGACGGAGGCTCGCTTGCTAGGGCCGCTCGGAGTCAGCGTAGACAGATTTTCACCTTGATGGCCACTCGAGTGAGTCAACAGCTTATATCGTGTCCTACCCTGACGGTTATGAGTGAAAAAAATAGCCCTAACGGCTATCCCTCGGAGCCCCTGAAAGACGGAGGCTCGCTCGCTATGGCCGCTCAGAGTCAGCCTAGACATTTTTCACCTTGATGGTCACTCGAGTGAGTCAACAGCCTATATCGGGTCCTACCCTGAGGACTATGAAGGAAAAACAGCCCCCGCTGCTATCCCTCAGGGAGCTCCCTGAAAGACGGAGGCTCGCCCGCTAGGGCTGCTCGGAGTCAGTCTAGACAGGTTTTCACCTTGATGCCCACTCGAGTGAGTCAATCATGATTCAAAGTCGCGGTCTCGACCGCCGACTCGGCGAAACCTGAGATGGATCGGTCTCGGCGACCCGAATCTGTCTCAGCGCAAAACGCTGCACAGAGAGCTAAATTTTTTTTGAAAAAATCACGACAAATCGTTAAAAGATGTAGACATTAAAATTCATGTATCAATTGTCCAAAACAATTTATTTTGAGAGGGTAATTGGGGAAATATGATGACTTGGGGTAAATTTAAAAATATAGAAGATTTGAGGGGTAAATATGAGAAAAATCAAAAAAAAGTACAAGAACTCTCTGGCTTTCTCTTTTCCCTCTCTCTCCCTCACCCAGTCTCTCTCCTCTTCCCTCACCCGATCTCTCTCCTCTCTCTCCTCTTTCCCTCACCCGATCTCTCTCTGGATCTCTTCCCTTACCCGATCTCTCTTCTCTCTCCCTCTCTCCCTCTTGCTCTCCCTCCCGATCTCTCTCTCTCAGTCGACTGAGAGAGATCGGGGCTGAGGGCGAGAGGGGGAGGGGAGAGACAGAGGAGGTGAAGGCAGGAGGCGGGTGGCAATGGAGACGGGCGGCGAGCGGCGATCAAGGGAGCGGCAACGGCGGGCAGGTAAGTCGCCCTTCTTTTTTTAGCCCGACTCAGTCGAGAATCGGATTCGAGTCGGTCGACTCAGCCGAGTCAGACCGATTCGGCCGAGACTCGACTGAGTTGGCCGAATCGACTCTGATCCTCGGCCGAATTGGCCTTCTCTGACTGAAATCAGGACTCGTGTGTCAGACTTGTCTCGGCGCTGGTCGAGACGGATACAGCTCGACCTAGTCATATCCGACTTGGCCGAGTCTTCGAACTGTGGAGTCAACAGCCTATTATTGGGTTCTACCCTGACGATTATGAGGAAAAAACAGTCCCCGTGGCTATCCCTTGGGGAGTCCTCTGAAAGACGGAGGCTCGTCCACTAGGGCTGCTGTGAGTCAGCCTAGACATGTTTTTCACCTTGACAGTTACCTATAGTGAGTTAACAACCTGTAGGGGTCCTACTCTGACGACCCCCTGACAAACAAAGACACAAGGCATCACATGGGAGTGTCAAAAGCAGCAATTTACCACACAGAAAATAGACGACACATCTCTTCGTTACATTCATCCATACAAAAGTGGGTTAGCCCCACTATCCCCGCCTACAACCACTATTCTCGATCTGTTGACCACCTCTGAGATCTCTCATGCCAGCTGCAAGAGCTTTCAACACGACCGATCGATCTCTCGGGCTGACGACCCGACCTCCCGGGCCGGAAGCTAGGCCCTCAGGGTTCCGGTTCTCGCCCCTTAGCCATCTTCTGGCGCTCTCTACCCGGATGTCAGATCTAAGGGATATAACCTCAGAATGCAGCTTCTGCGTCTCCTCTAGCGATGCCTTATGAACAAGCCAAAGATCATTATAACGATCCGACTGGCGCGAGATTTAAGCCCTTAACTTTTTCACATCCTTGTCACAACTCTTCAAATTACCCCGCAACACGCAGACCTCGCACTCGAGCGCCAGCTTATTTGACAACCCCTTTCGATTGCTCCCAAAAAGAAGAGATCTCTGACTGGGCCGGAGCCAACTTTTCTGGAGATTAGACACCTCTTCCAACGTCTTATGTAACTTCAAAAGCCGGCTCAGGAGCTTCTCTTCAAGATCTACCTTCTCCCCCCTCAGTGAAGCACTCGCCTCCAGTAGCTCGCGCCTTTTTTGAAGGACTCCGTCCGCCCTCTTCATGAGACCTGCCATGATCATGTTATGAGAAATGAGCTCACGATTCAGCTGAGAGGTTAGGAGATCGAGTAGTTTGAGCTCTACGGAGCGAGAAAGCCCAGGAATACTCAGGAGCTCCCCCACGGCTACTTTCTCCTGCCAGGCATTCAAGAAGTTCAACAACGATCCGGGCTCATCATTCAGGTCTATTTTTACCTCTTTATCTCCTCCCCCAAGTCTAGAATCTTGACCTCCTCGGACGGCTCCTCGCCCAAAGCACCAACCTCGTCGAAGCCTATGCGAGCAGGGGACATCCTCAGCCTCTGAAGGCTCTTCCCCTGATCACCAATCACCGAGTCAGAAGATGGGCAAAAAAGGCCCGGCGGACCTATGTCTGCTACAACCTTGAAGCACAAAGGGAATAAGACATTCAAAAAGGGATGGAAGCTGAAGATTCAACTATTTCCTTTCAAAAGATTATAACGGGTCTTTACAAACTACAGTAGAAAAATTAAATAAGGTGAACTCTCAATCACTCACTTTGCCTTTGTCTTTGTGAGAGGCCTTGGATGTGGAAGTCGGAAGAGCTGCTTCCTCGGAGCAGCCCGGGCCACTTGCCCAGTGTCAGGAACAGCCGGCGGAAGGCTCGTCGTTGGGGGCGCATCGTCGCTGGTTGGAGTATTTGGAGAGGTTTCTCCTATCGTAATAGATGAAACACCAGCCACCTGCCCAATGTCGAGAGCAATCGGCAGGAACTCGATATTAAGGGTGCTGTGTTGCTAGACGGAGCATTCAGAGAAGTCTCCACCTCGACAGTATGGGTAGCGCTGCTTTCAGGAGGATTCCGACCTTCACCCTTAAGGAAGGACTCAACGTCAAGCGAGTACCTCGGAGACACTCCATGCTTTCCGTCTTCGCACCCCTTTTTATACTTCTTGAATTTGAACACCTTTAGTGCATGTTGACAATCGACTACAACTACCTGCTCACGCGCTTCAGCTTCCTTGAGGGCAATCTGTACCCGATCCAAGTCATTGGTGAGGCACTTCCTCACCTCCTCAAAAGCATCCCGCTCCGACCTCAGGGCAGCCTCTGCTTCCTCTGCACGCAGCCGCATCCCCTCGAGATCCTGCCGGGCCTCTAGAAGTGCAGACTCCTTCTGTTGTAGCTCGGAGTCCCTCTCAGCACCTCTGACCTCTTCTTCTCCACCCCCCTAAAGTTGCACCACCTCCTCCTTACGGCTCAAGCGAGTCACCATTTCGTGACATCTTCTTTGAGCCGTCCAATCTCCTCAGTCGCCGCTTGCCCTACAACACTGAGTTCTTCCATCCTCTGGCTCAAATCAGAGACTTCGCCCTCCCTCGCCTTTAGAGCATCCCGGTGATCATCCAACAACTCGTAAAGAAGAACTATGTTCTGAAGGGGAAGTTAAATTTAAGCGACACTAAAACAAATAACTCAAAATAAGGACGTCAAGTTACTTACCTTGAAAAAGTCATCTTTCAGATGACATTTACGCTCCTTCGAAGGCTCGGCTTTGAGTGCCTCAAGCCCCATGTGGTAATCTTTGTACCCGAGGGCCACCTCTACTTCACCCCTCCAGAAGAACAACCCTACTTTCGGATACGTAAGGTCCGTCCTGATGATGGTTCTTGGGATTGTGTGGCGGTCCCCTGGGAGCCGACACCACCGCTGCCTTTGCTCCTTCCGCAACCAGAGGATGCTCAGTGGTGTCCACCCTCTCAAGACTAGGCAAAGACGGAAGACTAGCATCGTCCACAATCGGGGGCGCTGTTATCTCAGTCCCACTCTCAGGGAGCAACTCAGTGGTAGGAGGCCCCACATGCACTCTGGGGTTGCATCCGTAACTTTTGCAATGGTTTCAGTGACGAGTAAAGCCCTTCAAACCCCGTCCACACAGTCCAAGGATCCAACCCGAGCCGCCTCATCCTCAGAGGACCACTCCACAAAGGTGGACGGAGGAGAGGTCGTGACTTTGAGCAAATTCATCTTCTCATCGTCAGACTCATCGAACAAGAACAACGCTTTTTCTGCAGGAGAAAAGCAAGCGTTGAGAAATAGTCCCTACTAACATAAAATTAAAGAAAGTTAGGATCTACCTCGGGGTGGGGACACGCGAAGACCGGGCGCGATCCCTCTTCCCTTTAATGGGAACCATCCGTCCTGAGACCCGCGACTTTCCCACGTCGACGGTCGGGAGGATTCCCTCTCGAGCAGGTTCCTCAGACTCGGAGGCAGGTTGGATCTTATCCGAAACTGACACCTTTGGGATGACTGGGGTTCAGGAGGCCTGTTCGGGTCTAGCAGCCAACTTCAATTGCGATTGTTGTAGTTGATGGCCATCAACCTCCTCAACTTCGCCTTAACATCAGCTGTAGGCAAAGCCCCCCATGAGAGCCAGCGTCCAAGTTCCAGGTGACTGGGACTACCCGTGCTCATCTTCAGATTCGACCTCCCACGGACCAGTCACCCGTATTACGGTATCCCGCATACCATAGTCGCTATTGACCATGTTGACAATAACTTTTCAAACCCCGCTTTAAGGGAAAAAGTAGCGCGCACCTTGGATAGTTTTTCTTAGCGAATACGCAGCGCTGAAGACCTCGAGTTAGCACGCTTCAGAAGCATATAAATCACAGAGTACTTTGAACCCTAGTACCATGCTCCAGGTTACCGCCGATAACTGAGAGGGGCGACTTTGTAAAAAGCCAGATTGCTGCGGACGAACTTAGTCATTGGCAGCCTTAGCCCCAGTATCAGAACCTGAGGATGCATATATACACCCTCCCCTTTAGGGGGCTGAGGAAACATCAACATTATGGGGGATAAAACTCAATTTTAATCTCCGTATTCAAACGAAATCCATAGTTGGCCAAGTACTTATCTATCGCTTCCTGATCACGGAGTTTGGAGGTCTTTGGATTGAAGTCCATTCCGATCCTACTATGATGGGAAGCTCTCTTTCTCTTCTCCACCGCGACCTTTCCTTCGCCCGCGCCATTGATCGTGGCAGACGTCTCCCCCTTCTTCATTGCGATGGAAACAAGAAGACAACCGAGTTCTGAGAACCAGAAAATCAGAAGAGGGTAAGAAAGTAGGAGGCGCAGAGATTTGGTAGAATGCCCAAACCCCAGATAGTTGCCTTCTTAAACCCTAGGAAAGCAAACTGTCTCTCAAATCAGGGCCTTACACATGCAACGATGGATTAAATCTAGGCAATCGCTCCAGATACGTGGTATCCACCTCGAGCGCCGCTTCAACAAAAGCTTTGATGACCTAATCGAGATTACAACGGATATTCATTTAAGACTCTGCCAGCTACAGAGCGACGCAAGCCACTACGAGACAAAACTTGAAACGACATCGATCGACACGTGCCCAAACTCAAAATTCTTATTTGCTCCTCTCTTTCTATTAGAGTTTCTGGGGGCTTATAACTCCAAAGAGAAGTTCTCGATTTCTCACAAAGAGGAGAGCAGAGGGGACATAGTAGTGGTTACTTTTTGACTGGTCCGAGATCGTGACATGTGTCGATCCAGCCTTAAAGGGATGCATGACACGTGGTCACCTCCAGAACACGTAATCCAGAGTCTGCATCCAGTTCGAATTCCAAGCGGGACGGATAATTAGAAAAAGAGGTAAATCTAGTTACATGAGATCTCCACCTTTAAGCCCAATCCTCATTCAAACGTGACAGTTGCCTCTCAGGAGCAATTCGTCCTTATCTATAGCAAGGCGCAAACTACTAGATAGAGTTGGACTCTCCTCTATCTCGATTCAAGCTGGGATGTTCAGATCAACCACCATCAAGATGAGGATTTTAAGTATTCAAACTGAGTAGAATTTCCTAACCTTATCTGTTTGACATAACCTGTATAAATAACAGATCCCTCCTAACGAGGAGGGAGATCACAATCGGAATCGAGAAATCCTAGCGCATTAGAGAAGCCCACTTGTAATCACTATTGTTATAGTGGATTTCTCCTTTCCTTGGTTTTTCTCATTTCGGGTTTTCACGCAAATTCTGTGTGTTTGTGCTTACTGTGATTTCGATTTAACTCTCTATTATTTTGGTGCGTGAATTGATTCCTTAGGAATTTACCTACTGCAGTTATGTTGCTCTTTCGTTGGACCTCTTCTCTTCTGTCAACACGCCAATCATAATACTTACATTCTTTAGTGCGATGTTGTGAATTCGTATTTCGTGACTCAGCAACACACCAATCATAATAATTTCACGATATAGTGCGATGTTGTGAGTCCGTGTTTCGTGCCTGTGGGGACGCCTAAATCTCGTGATAAACTCAGACATATCTACAACTTAGGACTGACTGCAATGCAATAAATACAAAGAAGCGGATGATTATGCAAAGTTTCTAGATTCAGACAAATCTAAATGCATGCACTAAATGATGAAAATTGCAACCCTGATAGGCTCAATCTCTATATGCAAGGAAACGTAATCCTAAATGATGATGTTAAGTAATCGACAAATGAGATCAATAAACATCAAGAATTATGCATGATAAACTATAAATAAATGCATAATTCCTAAATTTTGCAAGAAATTAACAATTAAAATGGATCAAATTATGATATCACTGAGGCGATAAGTAGTTCCCGCTCAAGCATAAGTCTTGTAAAAGTCTTTAGACGATTCTCCATGATTAGTGGCTGAAATTCTTACAGGAAAGCTATGGAACGGCTGCAACACAAGCTGGATGTGATTACAAGAAGACTGCTTCAAAAACGACTTGAATCAAGCTCAAAACAGCGTCTGAATCATTCTCTTGAGTTGAGTCCGACTCAGGACCGAGTCAAGATCGACTTAGGACTGAGTCAAATCTTGTAGACCAACTCGGGTCTTGGCTCGGGTTGGCTCTGTGAGCTCGGGTCGGCTCAGATTTTGGGCTGCAAGTGGGTCGGGTTGACTTGAGTTGTTCAGTGTCGGATTCGAACTTGATGGCAGGTCGAGTCGAGTTGCGGATCAGATATGAAGTAGGTGGGTTGGGTTGAGTTGGACCCACTTGACAAGTAAACCTGCTGGCGAGGGATCAGCGACGAATGATGAGCGATGGTGAGACTTCGGTGTGGCATTGGATGCTGATGGCAGCCTCGGGTTCGGTGGTCGAGGTCTATTGTCGACGACGAAGAAGCGCTGTCGAGGTTGGAGCTGTCGTGGTCGAGGCCGTGGCGGGTCGACGAGGTCGGCGACAAGATCCGTTGCCGCGACAAGGAGATCTGGGCGGCAATCTGATTAGGATGGAGCGGCGAGCAGTCGATGAGATATGGGTGAGATCGGGAGAGGTGACAGACTCTATCGTCGAGGACGAGATCTGGTCGCGACGACGAGGATCTTGATCAAATCAGCATCGATGCGAGTTTATTGCGGTGGCGAGGATCTATGCTATCGACGTCGATGTCGATCTGGGCGTTGATGTGGAACCATGTGAGGATGAGAGGAGGCGACAGCCGAACTAGGAAGAGAGAGGCGGAGTTGGTGGCAGTGTAGATTAGGTTTTTTGTGGGAAGGGGAGGAAGGAGATGAACAGTAACACATGGGAAGTTTTGGGATTTTCGTTTTTTTTATTTTTTTTTTTCTCCCTCTTTTTCTCTTTTTTCTCTCTTTTTTTTCAAAATTCTAAGAAATCTAAATTTGGGAAGAAAGAAGAAGGAGATCTAGATCTACGTTTTTGATTTTTTTTTTTATAAAAAAATTGAAGGAAATTGGAAACCTATGGCTCTGATTCTAAAATTGATGTAATATGGAGTGAATAGCAATCGCGTTCAATTCAATAGAAAGAAAAAAAAACTAAGATTTTGAAAAAAATGAGATAAGAAACTGGATAGATTTTAGGCTTCACACCCCTTGCATACGATTAGACTTCATACCCCTTACACTCAATCAGGTTTCACGCCCCTTCAAATTGGGCTTCACATCCCTTACACCAACCTCAAGATCTCATATCTCAAGAAATTAACTGAAAAACTTTATTCATTCATTCGATACCAATAAGAGAAGTCTTTAAGCCTATTTATAAGCTTTACAAAAGTTCAGTCTCAGAATATAACCGATATGGTACTAAAGTTTCAAATAAAGAAATCACCTAAATTCAAAATAAATTAAAACATAATAATAAACTAGCAAATGGAGTGATGTCCTCTTCTCCCTCTCAATTTGTAGTAGTTGGCAGAGAGAAGGAAGCTAATTTCAATTATATTAGATGAACCACAAACCCTGCTGCAAAGGTATCCAAAATAAAGTTCACCTTATGCAGATATGAGAAATATGTGATGAGGAGAAAGTTGTTTTAAGTGTCATTTAATGAGAGTCATGGTTTAAGTTAGTGTCCGTGACTTGAGGAAGTCCTGGTTTGGGTTAATTTAAGTCATTAGAAGGGGTGATAATTCAGGGACCAAGCATTCAAAGACTGGCTATAGTTAAATCAGCTCTGTTTGGTTTGTGCGTCCAGTCAAATGCACACAAATCTTGTGAGTTAAAAACCACGCAGGTTGGCTTCAATTAGTTTATTCAAGTTAGATTCAGATTCAGATTTAGTTAAATTTCCTTTTTTTTTTTTTTGGAGAAATGGTTAAATTTCATTGAATCTATGCTAACTCTGCTCATGAAAAGTTTTAGTCTAGTCATCATATGGTATGATCAATTCAAAGCTGAAGGTGGAGAACGTGTTTTGGTGTAAATGAATATGTAGAGAAGTCAGATACTAGTGATTATTGTTATTGAAAGAGAAGTCTATTACATTTATAATGATTTATATATTTGTAATAATGATTTATATATTTCTTATCCTATTTTAAGTACGATAAATAAAAATAACATTTTCAAATTGGGACAAATGTATCTTCATATATAGGTTTGGTAACTATGTAGTATTCATTTATAATTCAATCACTGAAAGATTTTTTTTTTTTTTTACAAATATCATGTAAAATGTAATAGTATATAAACATAAATGCTAATTATGTTGATTAAGAAATAATAGATAACTCAATAAATTATTAAACAAACTAAGTGAAAATAATATGAAACAAGTTTAAGATTAACTAATTTTATGATGACATATAGAGCTTATCCTTGGGTGCATATATGGAGGCATATCTGTATGTTGCCTTTAGCTGCAAAATATGCCATATGAAGCTGCATACCCGTATTTGCAGCCAAGGAGCAATCTGGTTGCCTATATCATATATGCGGTCACATATTTTGTTAATAAGCGGCATATGCAACTGTATGTTTTGTTATGTGACAACATGAGGCTGCATATTTTCGTTATGCAGTCGCGTATTCAACTTGCTTGTAGGCGGATTTTGAATATCTTTATAATACAGAACCCAACCCATCTAACTTCCTCTCTGTTTATGCCATACCAAGGGGCATATTCAGCTACTCAAACCATATATGCAATCACATGTTGGTTATGTGTCCATACATGCAGCCCACATGTATTATATGGGTGGATTTGGGATTCCTTTTGAGATTCGGAACCTGACCCGTTTAATTTACATCCAAATCCTTCCCTTTTATACCGTTCTTACTTCTTTCTTCCCTGCTTTCACTTTTCTTTCTTTCTTTTTTATTTTTTATCAATCTTCAATACTTCCTGGATGTTATCAAGTTGAGGTATCATCATTTGATAATTTGACCAAAAACAATTGGTATGGTAAATTGGTTAAGTGGTATCATTCCACTCTTGATCTGCCCTAGGCACTTCGATGGTATTGCCTAGATTACACTCAAGTGGCAGCATAATCGAGATGTTATGCCCTTAATGCTTAGGGCCTTTAGGAATCACATGTAACCAACATACCTCATCTACATGATTGTCTTGCGGTTTCATGATATTGATTCATTGTCAGCAAGTTCTACTAGAAACAGAAACCCATATGGTAGTAAGTGCGACTCCTATCTAGTAAACGTGAATTTCTCCTTGAAGAAGCCTATGCATTATCAGTTATCTGGCACTTTTTGTGAATGACTGGTTTAGACTGGAGTTATAAGGGAACCAAGGACCTAAAACAATCTCAGTTTAGGGTGTTCATCTGTGTCCTTTTTTATTATTATTATTAAATTTGAGGAAACAACAGAGACACCCATCGTTGTGTGAGTGCGCGCGCACGCGCGCGCTTGTCACAGGACTGTATTTCTTTCAGGAGATGAGGAATCTTCTCTTTTAGCCATTTGATTTTACTTTTAATAGCCAAAAGTTATGGCTGTTGGTTGTCTTAAACAAATCAAAGAATTAAGTAGGGAAGTGTAAAATTAAAATTTAAAAATTCACCCAAATGCTGTTAGAAGGATGTGTATCTAGGTGCATCATGAACAGTTCTTTTTCACATTCCTATATTTCCCCTTCCTTTTTATTGTCTTCCACATCTAAAGCCACAGCCCTTCGCAGCAACCAAATGTTTCAACAGGAATTTTTTTTGATGTACTCTACCATCTGACGCAGTGCAAAATTCCATGGGATTCTTTCTTCTTTCTCTGTGCTTGAAATCCTCTTCCCTCACTAGTTCCTCTCCTATTATTTTTCTCTTCCAGTTTCTCTTCTATCCTTTCCTGTTTCTCTTCAGAATTTGATAGCTTTGTTGAGACATGAGGAACAAGTAGATAAGTCTTGACCTTTTCATGTATTATCTGCTCATTTCTCTTTGTCAAAAAAGAGTCCTCAAATGTCCATCTCTTGTACCAAAACTTGTGATCTTGTCCATATTTGGCCTCCTTTATCATGCCAAGCATAATCACTGTGGTTGAAGGGAAAATATAAAGAAAAGATCTCAAACTAAGATACAAGGACATGACTTGAAAGATTTTATACTAATTATTGGAAGCTTGCTGTTTAACTTTAGGAATGGAAATCTATCCTCAAAAGTTAGATTTGAATAAAATACACGCTCTGTCTGGAGAAAACAAGCAATAAGTTGAGATTCTAGCATAACAAAGGCTTTTTATGATTGAGAACGGAAATTTAGTAGAATTTGCTGAATTCATTCACAAAGGGTCTCTGCAACATCTAGAGGCTCCCGATTCAATAATACATTGAAAATTTTGATTTCTCATGGTGTCAAACTGAAAATTTGGATTTCAATAACCATATAGGTTGTGACAAGTTTACTAGAAGAAATGTAAGACTTGAGAATATTTTTAAAAAAAAAAAATTGCATGAGCTAGTAAAACCTTTGTCTTAAGGATCAATAATTCAAAGGAGGCTAGATTGAAAAGATATGGTTGTTGCTAAGAATCCTGTACAATCATAAATCTGATTCTATGGCTTATGGACAGGCTTTGGATTCAGAATAGTCTGTGAGATGTGTTGGGGATGTTGCGTGATGGAGATATAGCTACGGGACTGCCTAAAACATGGACTTTTTTTTAACATTTTTAAGTTTCTTAACGTTCCAGAAATATTGCAACAAAACTCAATGTACTGATGAGAGTTCAAGAATATAATTTTATGATCTTAATGGTTCTTTGCAGCAGCAGCAAAGCCTGTATCCTAATTTTTTTTGGGTTTGGCTACATGGATCCTTTTCTTCCATTCAACTATATTAAGGTCCATCTCCAACATGAAACATTAATATATTGTTCTGAATTTGCCTCCATCTAAATTTGTTTAGGCCTCTCATTAGTCTTCATTACCCCATTAATCATGATCTTATCACCTTTCCTGATTGGTGCACTTGTTGGATTACATCGCGCATGCCTAAACCATCTCAATTGATTCTCCCTCATTTTATCCGCAATAAGAGCAACCTCTAACTACCTACAAATGCACTCATTTATTTTCATCTCTTAGCAGATTGCCACTCATCCACCTTGGTATTCTCATTTCTACGACACTCATTTTCTGGATATGTTTCATGATTGCTCCATTTTCTAAACTATAGAGACAGGTCTTGTAGCTCATCTATAAAAGTTTCCTTTAATTTCATTGATATCTAAAACTCAAGCACTTCTCCACTTTAACCATTCGCTTTTAATTCTATGAATCACATCTTCGATCTACCATCTTGATGAATGATTGATCTTAAATAAGAAAATGAGCACTCCGAGGTATTTCTTAACTAATAATGTGTATTATACGGCCATTCCTTCTCACCATTTTGATAAAGTTAAATTCAATCTATTTTGTCTCTGTTGTTTTTGTTTTGCTAAAATTTCTTTAGATTCTAAAGTTTCTCTCCATTTTTTCTGTTTTAGAACTTATTTCTTCTCTACTCTCATGTATTAATACCATGTCATTAGCAAATAACAGTATAACACACACCAACAACCTGATTTCTCATTTTATGGGTCAACGCTTGGACTTTGTGCGGCAAAATTTTCTTTAGTTCACTTAAAACATGCACCCAGCTGTATTTGAACTAGGTAACTTTGATACCACCTGAGGTAACTACTTTACCCAAAAGCTTAAACTTATGGGTTGTTGGCCTATTACTACCAAAAACCACATTTTTATTGATACTTAGAAGAATTACAAAATACAGTAAAGTTCTGAGCAAACCCCTCTTTACAAAGATCCTGAACAAGCCAAATCCTACTCAAATTGTGACTTGTAATATTATTAGGATTCTATAAGACTAAATTTTGTTACTAAACTTACCTATTATTTCCCCTCAATTTGACAATGGATGACATCGAGAGTTTGTCAAACAAAAAACTAAAAATAAATATTGAAACTGATAAAATAAATACTAAATTATTGGCATTGGTACCAAATTGCTGTATTGTCGATGCTGATGCGAAAGTTGCAAACCAAACCAAACCGAATTTTAGTTGAATTAAAAATTAACTGTACACTTGTGTGAATATCGCTTAAAAAATCAAAAGAATTCATTGCTTTAGATGAGATGAGGTTTGAAGATCCCCAAATTGAGGATAGAGAAAGATTATAGATCCTCAAACTCAGAATAAGAGGATTCACATGTCTCCAAACTCAATAGAAGAGCTACCAATTTTAAGTAGAATCAGACCAAATGGAACCAGTCAATGCGTCTAGAACACCCCAAAACATAGAAATTAACTCTTATATCACCAAAGTCAAACTTCACAACAACCCCCACCCCCACCCCTGCGCACCACACACACATATAGATATATATAGAGAAAGAGTGACTTGACTCCTTTGGAAAGGATTTGGAGCTCTTCCCGTTTAAATTTGATGTTAGGAAACCCAAGCTAAAGAGATCCAAAAGTCTAAATTCTGACTTCCGTAGTTTAACGGTCTAGAATGTTTGGTACTAACAAAATAGGTGACTAAGGGTTTTAAGTGTTTAGGTCATGATAAAATGAGGTTAAGCATTTGTTTGTTCAAACTCATAGATCTGAGCATCTTGCTACTTTGGACCATTCATTTTGTGCCTATTGATACACGGCAACAAAACTTTAATGGTTGAGTTTAGGTTTTTGAGCACTTTAAGGCTGCATTTCATAGCGAGTGTTAAGGGGACATGGTTAAGGGATTAACTCAAAAAGAGTTTATCCCTTACACTTATACCAACTCAAGCATTTGCCCTCAAAAGTAGGGGCAAAGTGCATAATTATTTTTTTAAAAAAATTCAAGTTTGCTACTTGCGCCAAAACCCATAACTCTTGTTAAAATTTGTTGTTTGGCAAGAGTTAGCTATTTATACAAGCCAACTCTTGTTGCAAAACAAGCTAAATGAAGTAGATCAATTTGAATGGAGTGGAAATTCAAATTGATGTGCCTATTATTTGAGTTTGAACGAGAAGGATTCACTTTTAAATCCTTCTGCACCAAAGTCTGTCTCTCTCTATATACACTCATTTATACACACACACACACACACACACACATCGATACACGCATATGACCACAACAATTTCAATTGTCTAGTCACCAGATTTCGAGCCTGTCTCTATTTTTTACTATGAACAATACCAATAATAGTAACCTCTTTTGTTTTAATTTGGTGGTGATGGGACCTTGAGAAAGAAAGAAACAGAAAAAAGAAGGATTGAAGGCAGAAAGTAGAAGAAAGACGATGAGTGCACGTCGGGTGGTGACAGAGACTTTAGCCAAGAAATCTTTAAACCCTTGATATCATGTCAAACTATAGGCACTTCATCTTTATTGGTATTCAAAAGAGTTAGAAAATATAATTACATAATAAAACTGTAAGCTAACTTTCTTTATATAAATCCCATACAACACCAAATCCTACTCAAATTATGACTTGTAACATTACTAGGACTTTATGAGACTCCAAATACTATTGGGAAAACTATCTATTATATCTAATACCAAAAATGCCTACATGCAATTTTGTACTCCCTTCAATTGGATCACATGGATGGCCTTAAGAAGAAAAATGGCTCGCTTGGGAAGCTAGAGTAAATACGCTACTAGAGGTTTCTAAATTGTCATGTTGAGGTTTTGAACCTAGTACTTTTTGAAACAAGATGCTTTGATGCCGTTTCGGTGGGCTTGCAATTGTGCCAAGATTCGGAAGTTACGATGAAGATGGAAGGATGAAACAAAGAGGAAAGTGAATGTGGGGGGCGAGAGAGAGAGATGTTAATAATCTACTGTGCCCCTTTTTTTTCAAACTAACCGAAAAGACTTTAACACATGCTTTGCGGATCAGAAATAGTAAATTTGCAAAATATTCAAAAGATAAAGAAAAAACCTACAAGACTCTTGCACATGGCGTGGCAAGATTTTTCTTAATTATTTTTTTAACATGAACAAGTCTAGAACATTAGTATGGCTTTTAATTCTACGAATCTAGTAACAACATTAAAGGGCTGCTAAACAATTATTATCTACCATTTCAAATAATTTAAAATTCCCAAGTGAATCATTAGGTGCAACTGAAAACCTTAAAGCTGTGCAATTTGAATCTTTACCGGGTTCAAATTGAACACTAAAACCTGATCACATCAAAGAGACACCACACAATTTTCACTTTCTTCATATTATCTGCTAGTTTGAGGCTGTCCTACAGGCATGTTCTTCTTTGCTTTTATGCTCTTTCCTCTCCTTAATTCACAGATAGACTGAATACTTCCGCATATCTTCTTCATATTCCCGGCTTCAGCTCAATAATGCAACCAAATCATCTATTTTCTCAATGGCGCTACTAAACTCTAAACTTGAGCCATATATAAATAGTTAAAGTATTTAAAGAAACCTTAAAATTTTAAATCTCAGGGTCTCATCAAAAATGGTAGTTAAGTAGTAGAAAAAAATTCTCACACACAGTTAAGGTGGATTAATAACCTTAACTTTTCCTTGGACCCACCCTAACTCTCAATCGCTATGCAACCATTGTTTTCACTTTCACTCTATATTTGTATACAAATTGTCTAATGCTCAACTAGGGAGTATTATTGGCCGGGCTGCACAGGGCCTACGGTAGGATCCGGCCCGAAAATTGTAAATTTTAGGGTCTCACAAAAAATTGGTAAAGTAATAGCAAAAAAAAAAAAAATTCTCACACAGTTAAGATGGATTAATAACATTAACTTTTCCTTGGACCCACCCGAACTCTCAATCGTTGTTGCTGCCATTGTTTTCACTTTAACTCTATATTTGTAAACAAATTGTTCTATACTCAACTAGGGAGTATTGTTGGCCGGGCTGGACATGGCCTATGGTAGGATCCGACCCAAAAAAATTTGGGGCCTTAAATTTGGCTCCAACTCTGGCAGTGGGCCTTAACCCGACACTGACCCTAAATCGTAAGGTTGTTTAGAAATTAAAAAATGAGAGGTTGTCATGAAGTGTCTCTTGTTTGTTTCTCTCAAACTCCTACATCTCGCCCTCAGCCACAAATGTAGGGTTATAAGTACTTTAGACTTTATAATTTTATAGATTTTTTGGGGATATATTAATTGGGGGGTGTGAGTATATTGGATATTTGATTTGGGTTCATAGACAGTGTTGTAGGAGGCTTGCTGAGGACAGGGTCGAGGCTGGGTAAGCCCTAGCTTCGACCTCAAAAATAAAATGGGTCTAAAATAAGTCTGCAACCCTACCCGATTTTTGTAGAGTTGGGGCTGGAGCCAACATGTTTGGAGTCGGGTTAGGGGATCCTCAGGTTGTTCCTGACCCATTATATCCTATGTTCAACATGTTGAGAAAAAGATGCATCCAACCATGTCTACTTTCTTTTTTGAATGAAAGGTCTTCTCTAATGTATCCAACTTTAGGATCAGTGCTTATACATGCAAAATATTGAAACTGCCATGCTCATGCTTTGTATGTAATGGTGCATATATCCAATTATCCATACAATAAGCAAAGGTAAAAACAATATGGTGCATCTTGGCAAATAAAAAAATTGATCCCAACAAGGAAACGTAAAGGAGAAGATGAAAATTGGTTAAGAGAAAATTTTCACCAGCTTCTTGTCTTTTTCTCTCTTGGAGAATTTTGGAGGTTGCTGTTACGCCCTAGTATATTAATTCCACGATTCCTCTCAAAAAATGTTAGCTACAATTAATTCTAGAATTCATGAGAGCTATTATATACTAGAGACTCTCCCAGTGCATATTCCATGTGGGACTATTCACTTAACATGAGGTGTTACATGCTCTTTCTGTTTGAAGTATGATGTCCTCGTCATGCTAACACTTCACCAGACGATGTGGGATTTTAGAGGTGGCTCCCACGGATTCAAGAGGTGGCCCCATCACATCTTGTGTTGTGACACTTTGCTCTGTATAGTACTTAACTCCATGTGACACTTAGTTCTGCATACTTTCAGCTGGTGCTAAATCTAATCATGGTTCACAGTCGCGGTCTCGGCCGCCGACTCGGCGGGCACTGAGACGGATCGGTCTCGGTGACTCGGATCCGTATCAGGCGATATGCGCAAAACGCTACAAAGAAAGCTAAAAAATTCTGAAAAAATCACGATAAATCTTAAAAAAATGTAGACATCCATATTCATGTATCACATGTCCAAAATATATCATCTAGCACACTAAACATAAAGCGAAAGTATAAATACACGCGTTGTCGGTAGAAGCATATCAAAATACATGCACAATATAGTAAATTGAACAAACTACATTCATAAATACATGCTAATGTAGTTATTTCCACATTGAATTGCGATGAGGCACAAAATTATCATCATAATGCCAAATCGACCGAGTCAATTCCGATTCTCGGCCTAGTCAGTCTCCTCTGAGTTGAGTCGACCGACTCGTGACTCGGACTCGTCTCGGAGTGGGCCGAGACGGATACGACTCGGCGACTCGTCTCCGACTCGGCCGAGTCTTTGAACCATGAATCTAATACCATTTGTAACAACCCCTGGGCAAGGATACCTATGTATCACCCTAAGTTAAGTGAATAGTCTCACATGAGATATGCATTGGGAAAGTCTATATTATATAATAGTTTTCATGAACTCAAGAATTAATCATAGGTAGTCTTTTTTAGGGAGGAATCGTGTAATTAATATTATATTCAAGACGTTACAAATGGTATTGGAGCTAGCACCACCCGAAAGTGTGTGAAACTAAGAGACCACGTGGAACTAAGAGCTATATGGAGCAAAGGGCTACGTCACATAAGGATGTGGTCGGGCCACCTTTTGAATCCATGAGAGCCACCTATAGCATTCAAGAGGAGCACCTCTAGAATCCCATCACCTGGAGAAGTGTTAGTATGGCGAGGACACTATGACTTAAACAGGGAGAGTAACACCCTAAGTTAAGTGAATAGTTCAACATGAAATGTTCATTGGGAATATCTCTAGCATATAATAGTTCTCATGAACTCAAAAATTAATCGTAGCTAGTATTTTGAGGCAAGAACTGTGGAATTAATATACTCCTTGGCTGTAGGAGCATAAGTTGCTAACAACTATGGCTTGTTTTGCAAGTGTCACTGTAGCACAATGATAAAACTTCTTGAAAGAGGTCTAGAGGTCAAATCCCGCTTGCACCATACTACGACTTATATTCCAAAAAAAAAAATGTATGGTTGGTTTCTTACTATCCAACTAGCCAATAGGCCATCTAGAATTTGTGGGAAACCTCTCTTCTTATTGTTACCTTGGTGAGGGATGTGGCATTATACCAAGGATTGATGTCAGGTTGCTATGCTGGTCATAAAATTGTCAACTTTTTGTGGAGCCTTGTGCTCTAAACCGACCCTATTTTTTATGGGAAAAGGATGAACTATAAAAAAGTAACTAATAACTAGTCTTGGAGGCACCCTATTGTAATTAGGGTCCTCACTACCTAACATAACCAACTTTGTCATTCAAGATTGAAAATGGCTCCTTGTAATGCAAAACATTGTTAATATTATAGAATTTATCTTCTTATGTAATCTAAAACTATATTGCACAGTTTTCATGGCTTTGTCTTTGTATATAACTACTCGAATACTTTTCTACTGATTGCTTATAATAACCAACCAGGTCTCTTCTCATGCGACAATTTTAGGTGCATGAAAAATTCAATGAGGTTTACTCTTTTTAGACTGGCAATTGCAATGATCTATTAAAAAGGCGGTTTAATTAAGTGATGGGATCCCAAGTGCCATGCTTTTATTACTTTCTCATTAGAAATCAGTTGCAACATCTAGGGGTGGGGAATGGGCTGGGCTTGGGCCGGACTCATATAAACTCGAATCCGGGGCCGTTTAGTTTTCGTGAGCCCAAGCCCAGCCCATTACATGTTGGGCTTAGATTTCTAAGTCCAAGCCCATTTTCCTTGGATTCACACCTTAATTAATAAGTAAATAAAGTATACCATAATATATACTTTTTTTAAATTAATCAAGTGAACAATAGGTAAGCAAACAAATTTATATATTACTAATTATGTTAACGGATAAACCCTATTTACTATTTTAACTTAAACTATAATTTTTTCTTTTTATACTATAGAGAGATTATAGTTCTTCAATAACATGACCACAAAAGATTCACTACCGCATGAAGTTTATTTTAATATTATGTTAATAATACAAGGATCCAACATACACGATTAGAAAAGTAATAAAATATCTATTTCTTATACAAATCCCTCGAAGATTAAGCTTAACAATTCATAAGCACATCTCATTCGGGTTCGGGCCCATTGAGCCACGTACCTTAAGCCCAAACGTGGGCCAATTAAAAACTGTATGCATACATACGCCCAAGCTCGAATATTAAATGCTTGGCCCCAGCCCGGCTCTAACTGGGCCAATCTGTGTCGGACCCGGGACGGGCTCGACCCAATTCCCAGCCCTAATGATATCCTAAGAGCTGTCCTTTATCATGTTTCCTTGGGAATTAGTTTTGGTATTCCAGGAGTCAAATTTTCATTAAGAGTCAGCTTTAGTATCCTTAGTATCCAAGTTACGGTCTTCTAATCATGTAAGAGCCTAAAAGGCTGGATCTGTTTGAAAAATTAGGATGAGTGAATGAAATGTGTTTGTAATAACTCTCTCTCTCTCTCTCTCTCTCTCTCTCTCTCTCTCTCTCTCTCTCATTTTTGACCTTTTCCTTGTTTCTTCTGTCCAGATCTCAACAGTAGCTCATAATCTTCTTTGTTTCCAACTTTTCCCTTTTAAGAAGCCCTGGATCTTTGTTATTGTAATCTTGCAACCCAGGGTTACATTTCTTAGTTTAAGAGTAACTTTGATTTTTTGTTTAACTTTTCCTCCTTCAACATGACTGTCTAAAATGAAGATGGACACCCAGCTCTGAATTTGGCAGCCTGTTGAGATGTTCATCACAATGATATCAATGATCATGTGAAATCAAGCACTTCCTCTTTGGCCTCTCCACCCCCGCTGTGAATGAAACCACTTGATTCCATCATCGCTGGAGCTGTAGCTCATACCTTCACTAATGCTGCAATGTAATTAGCTGCCACCAAAACTATTGTTCACTGGGAGTATCTTGAGTCCAAAATAGTGGCCCTTGAGATCCCATACGAAAAGGTTTTGGGGCCTTATACGATATCAATTTAGCAGTCAGTATCTCCACCAAAACAACAAGCCAACTCAAGTCATCTGAGCTTGAGCTGTGTCCACTTGTTTCAAACAAGGTTTTTGCACCAACTTCAGGTGAGTTTCAGATCCACCTCTGCCTATTCATTATGTGCTCCTGTACATCCTCATCAATGTGATGCCATCGTTCCATTGTCAGTCTAACCGCTTACATAACTTTAAATTATTTGAGGAATGTTAGTTGGTCGTCATAATTAACTTCAATGAAGAGGGCATGAAGCAGATGTAACAAGAATTGACTTGTGGATGAGTCGCGAGTCAAGGGGTAGCAGAAGCTAAACTGATGCATACATTGTTAAATGGGAGTTACTGTTTTTTAATTTCACTCTTTATTATAGTGGTAATTGAGTAGTTTAATTCAACTACAAGATCCAGCGAGTCCTGCTTTTATCTTGTTTCTGTCAGAAATCAGTTACCATGTCATGATACTAATGTTTTTATCAGGAGTCAGTTATATTATCCTAAGAGTCATATTTTCCGTTTGTGAGCTAATTTAGTTATAGTATTCTAAGAGATTTGTTCTAATCATGTAATAGCCAATATAAGCGTTGAATCTGTTTGAAAAATTAGGATGAGTAAAATGATGACGAATGATGTGTATTTGTGTTGAAGATTCATGTCTTCTATTAACTGTAATATTCTTCTCTCTCTTTCCCTGTTTTCTTCTCCATCTGGATCTGGACAGCAGATAGTAGTCTTCTTTAATTCCAACTTTTTTCAGCTTAAAAAGTCCCAGATTCACATTCTTGTAATCTTGAAGCCCATGGTTATATAAAGAGTTAAAAGTTAATTTCCAGGGAATACTGAAGTGACTATGAAGTGATCACCTAACAAAAAAAAAAGTAATTCTACCTTTATGTCCTTTTCCTCGTAATCTCAAACTTTCGAGAGTTGGATAAAATCTTTCTCCAACTTCGAGATGTTGCTGGTGGGTGTTAGTCATCCTTCCTTCTATGCGTCTTTCTTTGATGCTTTTTCTGGGCCTGAATTCCTTCAAGCTAGAGTACTCCTGCTCTTGGGCTTTATATCTGATAATAATCACCATCTATTTTTAGTTAGTCAATTGTAGCGTAGTTATGCTCTATCTCTGTACATTGAGGATACATTACTACTCTTTTGTGCACACCGTTGTACTGTGTTATTCTAGATTCTTTTAAATAGTAGTTTACATGTTTCGATTCAATTGTAAGCAATATGATGCTCCTTGTGTCTTAGTGGTGCACTGAAACTGATTTTTTTTGGAGCAAGTAGATAAAAATGGATATGGACCCCCGACCTTTCTGTAAGTTTTTTCAAATGCATGTTAACCCTTAACAATGAACATATTCATTGTGAGAAAGATCAACTATCTTTCTGTACTAGTGCAGTTGATTGTAGGATTTATACACCCACTGGCCGTCATTGTCCATTGGCCGCAAACCCCTGACGGTGTCACTACAAACTTTATTTGTAAGCATTTTGCCTAAGCTTTTAATGTTTCCTTGATGTTTCCAGTAAAAACTTGTTACTGTCCCCTTCATTATCTGTCATATGTTTACCGTTCACAGCGTTCTCCGTAGAAACTGTTGTGAAACAAAAAAGAGGGGTTTACAAATTTTGAAAAAAGATGAGAGATGAAAGAAATAACTAAAGATTACTTAATGGATAAATTAAAAGGACTTTCACCTTCTCGGACCTCATGGCTCACGTCGCTTCACACTGCACAATCCTCAATTTTGACCTCACGTCGCACGCTCGATCTTAACTTCACAATTAGGCTTCACACCATGCCATGGGAGGCATACCCCCTCAAGGAAAAAAATCCTAAAATATTTTTTCTCAAAATTCTAGTCTATTTTTATTGAAAGCAATGTAGCCTTTAAATAGGCTTACAACCACATATTTTTCTTCATGTACCCGATGTGGGACTAAAATAAAACATAATACTAAAAATAAATACAACACTACTAAATAAAAAAATACAAACTCAGACTAAAAAACAAAAAGAAGCTGACTCTTTGTCACCATCATTCTCGCCATGTGGGGAGAACTGAACCCGTTGAGTGTACATGAGGTGGTGGTGGCTCGACACTGGGTCTAAATCTAAAGTTATTGCTGTTGATTTTGCTGGAGATGTGGTTGCTAGAGATGTTGCTGGAGAGGTCATTGAGATGTTTGATTGTTGAGAAGGTTGTTGTGAAGTAGATTGTTGAGATTTTTGGCTGTTGAAGAAGTTGTTGTAGAGGGATGGTAGAGATTTTGGCTTAAATTTTGATTTTGTGAAGGGAATTTGATTTTGTGATTAAGGTAGGATTTGTGATAGAAAGTTGAGAGATTAGATGAAGAGATAATTATGATATGATTTTTTTCTTTGAAATTTGATAAAAGAGATGAAAAAAAAGTGAATATAAAGTAACAAATTGCACCGGCTCCTCACCAGGATTACCCATTCATTTCAATATTCGCAATGAATTGTTCAAAAAAATTGTACCAATTTCACATCGGGAATCTTTTCACAAGAAACTTGTATTACAATTTAATTTTTATCACTCATTATTTTTTCTTAATTATGTTATGATACCAAATTGATGTGAAACAAAAGAGAGGTGTATGGATTTTGGAAAAGATGAGAGATGAAAGAAATAACTAATGATTACCTAATAGATAAATGAAAAGACCTTTCACCTTTTCAGACCTCACGCCATTTCATGCTGCACACTCCTCGATCTTGACCTTAGTCACTTCGCGCCGCACGCTCGATCTTAACTTCACAGTTAGGACTTCATATCTTGCTATGGAGGTACGCCCTAAAATAATTTTTCTTAAAATTCTGATTTATTTTTATTGAAAGCAATGTAGCTTTTAAATAAGCTTACAATTACATACTTCTCTCCACATACCCGATATGAGATTAAAATAAAACACAATACTAAAAACAAATACAAGACTACTAAATAAAATAAAAAATGCAGACTCGGACTCAAAAACAAAAGAAAGCTGACTCGATGTCCCCATCAGAAACCTTCTCAATAGTAGATAGAAAACAAGTTTTATTGTTTCATATAGTGCATTTTCCTTCCAATATTTCTTTTTCTGGTTCAAAAATTCACTGGATTTTCATGAAAAGAGTTTGTATGGTATAAAATCATTGCTTGATCTGGCAGAAGTTCCTGTTAGATTATCAGAAATCTCCTGAAAATCTATGGAATAATCTTGAATCCTTAAGAGAAGGTGACTGAGGAACAAAGGATGCTTTCTTATTGGTATTGGTTCAAAGTATAGTCTGTCCTATGATAAGAATAACAGGTAAATGAAGAAGCCAATACCTGTCACTGTTTTTAAGCAGGACCCTAAAGGCAATGCATGGGGATGATGTGCAAAACTGAAGAAGACAAAATTTACCATTGATCTATATATGCCAAATAATTTATATGTTTGTGGAGGACAACATGCTGTTCAAAGACGCAATCAGTAGTTCGACAAGAATTTCACCATCAGCATACTAGAGAAATATGAACTTTTAGGAAGAATAACTATATAGTATCTAATGTCAATGGTTGAATTCTGCAATATCCTGTAGATTGGCTCATTGTTATCATTTATCCTAGTTCCGGTTTGCATAGGAGAAGGCTGCGAACCTGAACCTGACAGGGATTTCTAGACTATGACATTGTAGAGACGAGAATGCAAAGATGATTGGTCATCCTATCCTGAAAATGTTAGGATCTGATGCCTGCAAGCCATCTGGAAAATCTTTAGTTTTGCAGTTGTCAACTCCTCATATTTAGTAATGATATGAGAGATATCTATTGCTTCTTTATGATTATGTTTTGTCCCCTGATATTTATCTACGATTTAGATGTTCTAGACTGTTCCACATTGCATTCTGCTTCCGCGATAGAGGTCATGGATGGTCGAGTCATTATATCCTATTTAATTGGGTTCACAAAACACCCATGTGATTTGCTATGTGTTGCACTCATACCCCTTGAAGATTGAAACTAGTTCGTAGCACCTTTGGTTTAGCTTTGACCCGGCGTTTGACTTAATAGATTTACACATATGTTAATTTAACCTCACAACAAGACCTATGCTATGGGGAGATTGAATTCCAAGCATTACATTTGTTAAGTCAAACGTTGGGTCAAAGCTGAACCAAGGGTGTTGGGGAACACGTTTCAATCTTTAGGGGGCATAAGTGCAACACATGTCAAACCACAAGGGTGTTTCTTGCAATTTTCCCTATTTAATTATGCCCATGACATGAGAAATGTGATGCTGGTCGTAGAGGGTCCAATATGGGGAAAGCGGATTGATTATGGGACTGTGTGACTTGAATTGTTGATTGGGCTATATGAAAGTTTTGCTTAGGAATAGTCCAAGGAAATCATAAGGAAGATGTGTATTAGAAAGATGATAAGAAGATTCTTCATGCAAAATTACAAAATTTACAGAGTAGTTATATACATCTTCTTAAATTTTCTATGTTATAACCTTAATATTAAGCTAGCTTTTATTTTAGTTTTAGAATTTGCTGTCCGTGTTGTGTTCCCATGTCGGTGTGTCCCTATCCATAATCTATCCAACATAGCTTGTGAACCATTTGTGTTAAATGGGAAAAAGAATGAAGCATAATTTTTTGCTCTCTTTTGCAGTTTACTTTTTTTTTTTCCTGTTTTATTTTCCTTTGTATTTCCTGTCACCAAGTAGCCATCCTTGTTGTGTGATCAGGCTTCCTGTTCGCTGGGACAAGACGGTCATAGTTGTGATGAATGAAGTCCGAGTGTGCAGCCCATATCACCCAGAAAATGTCACTGGAGGAACTGCAGCTGCCAACGATCGTGTGAAGAAAGTGGTAATGGAGCTTTTCTTTTTTCACATGTGAATGTGTGAACTTCGTGTTGCATTTTTTTTTTTTTTTGAGACATTCTTTTGTGATTTTCCAGCTTGATTTCGAAAGGAAAAGGTTGCGAGTTTAAAAAAGAAATGGCTTCCAGTTTGAAAGGAAAGAACTGCAATCTCGTGCTTCTAGCCAGCTCTTAATATTCCTGTATTTGTGCTTGCGCCTGAAACAGGGAAGTTGATGCTCATATATATGCCTTGGTTCTAGATTTATATTTACAGGCCGCCAACTTCAGTTTCTATGATTATTGAGAATCTTACAGGTGCAGTGTTGAGTTTGCAGATATTGACGGAGTGACATAGTTAACTACGTTTGGTAATCTATTCTATTTTGTGGTGGTAAATTTTTACCGGGTCACTGCTTTCTCAAATGTTCCTCAGTTATTGATGAAGCCAAGTCGATTCTCACAAGATGTAACCATTTCTGGATATTTGATTATGGAACTTCTATGTGTTTGAGAAAATAATAGAAATTCGACTGTGACTTAAAAACAAAAGCTTAATTACAGCTACGCTTATTATTTTTAAACTTTCAATCACACGCTAGTCAATCGAAACACCCAATATGGATCATGTGAAAACAATCGTTCGGCCTTTGGTCATCACACCCACCAGCTTTAGATATACAGATTGTTATGTTTACAGTTTCATTTTAAACATGTGATGTACTTTCTTTAATTAAGCTGCATCTTGAATCCTTTAAATAAAAATCTGTGGCTCAGGCCTAGCGCTTGGACCGTCCACCCCTCTAGATTGTTGAATTCGGTTCATGTGTGTGAGCCTCACACACATATAATAAGATGATCAATCACGTGTTGACACGTGAATTGAAACTCTTATAATCTCTTATAATATGTGTGTGAGGTTCACACACATAATATATTATAAGAGAATCAATACACGTGTCAATGCGTGATGCGTGATTGGCCTTCTTAGCGTGTGGCTCACACACATGAACCGAACCCGAGATTGTTGGTGTAAGCTCGGGTCAAAAGTACTGACTGCACTCATATTTGTATCCAAATAAGAAGCTTCTTTCATCGCCCCCTGTCTCCTGCTTATAATTATTAAGCATTAATTTCTGTTCAGAGATTCTGAAGTTCCAAATGATGGATCATAGAGAGGGAGAGGGAGAGAGAGAGAGAAGGAAACTCAAAGATCATAATGCAAATTGATTCAATCATTGCATCCAGTCTTGAGCGCTTCGCCCACCGGCCTCTTTGATGCTGTTGGTACAAAACCACAATCATGACTTCGGGCCCATTTTTGTCCTAGCCTAATAATAATAGTATTCATCAATTTATTAGTTCTAATGGTAAATCAAAATGCCAACTTTTGCAGTTGTAGGACCACCGACGGGTGGCTCAAATGTTCAATCTTTTACAACACATTTATTCGGTAGGGTTGGTAACAGATTTATTAGTTTGAAAATAATGTCTTCAACGGATGATGATGACTTGAGTCGGTGAGAAAAATTAGGGTCCGTCTATGAGTGTTTCAGATTCAAGACTTGATTACGGCCAAAGAAAGAAAAGCAAAGAAACTGAATAGATTCAAGGCAATGTAATCCAAAGTGTCCAATTCTCTCTACAGTATCTCTCCTCCTGCATAAAAGCTTGAGCACCCATATGAGTGGCGAAAATATTGGCCGAGTACAGAGCACAGTATATTTCACACATTTGCATAACATTTGAACTAACAATGTGCCGAGTTAATTGGCTTCACAGTCTCTCAGTTAGCATTTAGCACAAAGTTTCGCTAGAGAGTTGACATCTATGGCTGTTGTTTGTTGGAGTTGGGCCTCACTTTGGGGCTGTTTTGGTGACTTTAAGTGGAACTACAGTCCAACTATAGAAAATAACCAATTCAATTGTTTATTTTGATTGTAGTTGGAACTACGTATAATTTCGACTTCAATAGTTAGACTTATTTTTTGAGCTTTTTGGTACGTCGTCATTCTTACCGAATTCTCGCTATAATATATTTTGAAAAGCAAGCGTGACAGAGATTTTATTTTATCCCTGCCTTGTCTCCTATTTGGAGCCACGTTGAGAGTGTCAGAATATCAGCACAACTTGACAAATGGGTCTGGATTGCCTCAAAAAATGGTACATTCTCATTCTCCTCTGGCCGGAACTCTGTCGGAACTCCTCAGCCACATTTTGATCTCAGTAGCACTGTCTGGTTTGCCTTTACCAGTTCAAAAATGGCCACATGCCTTCTCAAAGCCCTGTTGGACAGACTGCTTCCAAAAATCAGAGTTGTTGAGTTAAATATTCTAATTACTGATACATGTGCACTATGGTCTGTTTAGTTGTCGTAATTGACCGTAATTTTTAAATCGTAATTGGTAAAGTCTTTTACAGTTGTAAATGAGTTACATGCATGTAAGTTTTACGGTGTTTGATTGGTAATATAAAGTTGTAAGTGGGAAAGTGTATTGTGTTTTACGATGTTTGGTTGTTGTAATGTGTAAGTCGTAAATGAGAAAGTTGACCACAAAATTATCTATTTGGTGATTTAAGATTTTTTTAATATTGTAAATAAATACTAAAAATGTTATATATTAAAAAAAATAATACAAATTTGCATGACCATAAAATTAACTGTAAGTGGGTTGTAAGTGAATGATAATTGGGTTGCAAGTGAGTGACAGTTGAGTTGCGTAAGTCTTTTACGAATTACGGTCCAAACAAACACCGTAGTTGTAATTGGATTGTAAGTTATTTACGAATTACGATCTTTTATGACTTTTACGTCCAAAAACAAACAGCCCTTATGTAACTCAGGATCTGAAACAAGAAATCATCTGTTCTTTGAATGTACTTTTTCAGCTTACCTTTGGACTCTTTGCAAGGCTCAAGCTCCTGATGACTCCTTCATCAAATGGTGACCTATCTTATGAAGCTCAACTGATCAAGAACTCCTTCAAGGCATGAGATAAATCCTACATACTAGCGAGGTTGAGCTTCCAAGCCACGATTTGGCACATTTGGCAAGAAAGGAATAGAAGAATTTTTCAGCAGCAACGGGGTCACATAAGATCATGATTTTTAGGGGACTATATGAAGACATTGGCTCTGATGCTCAAAACATGTCAATGGAAAGTTGGAAATGATGTTAGAACTCTGGGTACCCTGTCAAATTGGGGCATGTAAAGTGAAGGGTCTGGTTCTTGATTCTTTGTTATGTATTGTTCAGATTGTTTGGCTTTAGGTCAGTCTTAGTTTCCCTACTATGACTACTGAGGGTGACAGTCGGGATCCTCTTTCCTCTCTGTATTCTCCAAGTATAGATACTAGAGTAGCCTAGCCTATCTCACCATTGTACTTTTGAGTTTTTTTGGGATATATATAAACATTTTAACTTTTCAAAAAAAATACATTCACACACACACACACACACACACACACACACACACACACACACACGTGTTTACACACACACACGCACGCACGCAGAGAGAGAGAGAGAGAGAGAGAGAGAGAGAGAGAGAGAGACGCACGTGCGCGCGCGCATGTATGTCCTCAAGGGGCTTTGACTAGTTAGATCGTAGATTTGCTCCCCAACAGATTGTCGGTTAAAATCTCTTGATAGGCATTTGCCTCTGGGAATCTTATTCTCGTGATTTGCCCAGGATTACGTAAGAAAATTTCCCATGGCGGTGTGCACAGACCCCAAGAGATTAGTCGAGGTGCACTAAGCGACCTCAGATACCCGGATGGATTCCAAAATACACACACATATACATGTACGTGTTAATCTCATATTAAAGGTGGACCAATAACCTTGGTTATTTGCATTGGATTCCTATTAAAGTTAACTGATATGATATTATGCCCATATTAAAGTCACATTTATATAGTTTATTTAGTCTCTTGAAATATAAAGGTGCCATGATGGAAAGGCTTTATTTCAAGGGCTCTAATTGCAAATGTGCGACCCACTTTTCTCCTCCTGCAAAGAATACAAAACTTATGCTCATTATTTTTTGAGTCTCTCCATCAGAAAAGTACAGAGGGTTTTGGGAAAGGAAAAAGGAGATAGAGAAAAGAGGATCCTTTGCATTTAGGGTTTGCAGGAATCAAAGTGAAGGACAAGGGGCTTCTTCTTCCATTCATCACAAGGATCTTCAACCTTCATCTGAATCAATGGCTTCCGGTATGTATATGCATTTAATTTGTATATGCTTTCAATTCTTGAGATGTATATGATTCAGATTCATGGTCATTATTCCGCATTAAATTCTATTTTATTTCCAACATTTGGTATCAGAGCCATGATTAAAGAATCAATACATCTTGGATTTAGGAATTATGAAAAGTTAGGGTTTTGATTAACAATTCATAAAAATTGAATTTTTTGATCTTTTAATTGTAGAATTTGTAGAGGATTTAATAGCCCTAATATCATGTTCAAATTCCTCTAATTATGCAATTAAATTGGGATCAAAATCAAAGGAATTGAAAACCCTAATTTTTGATAATTTTGGGATTAAAATCGACTAAGCAGAAACTGCCTTTGATAACTGCTTCGTCGTCTATTAGTCGACTAATCCCAATGTATAGTCGACTAATCTCCTTTTCAGAAAGTTTGCAAGTCGCTGTTTGCTGCAGGAGTCGACTTGATTTTTAGTTGAATTTATGACTAGTCGACTAATTAAGGTATAGTCGACTAATCATATTTTCAAGTCGACTAATTCGGTGACCCGAGAATTGAGAACTTTCTGTTGGATTCAGGAGTCGACTAATAAAATTGTGTAGTCGACTAATAAAATATATAGTCGACTAATAATATTGGTATAGTCGACTAACTTTCTTTTGCCCTAGTCGACTAGACCTAAATGTGTAGTCGACTGGACTTGACCCAAGTCGATTAATCCTTCCTTGTAGTCGACTAATACCTGTTAATAATCAATCATAATATACATTACACATTTAAGTTATTGTGTTAGTATTGATTGATGCTTGGTCAAGTAATGTATTGAGATATTATGGCTTTACTCAAATAAAAGGATTAGAGAATATTATTGGTTAGTTTTGTATTCATAAGGCTTATTGATTTAGTAGTTGCCAAAGTGACCTAGGTTAGTAAATCTTATGAATATACAACTACATAAAAGACTTGTCATGTAAGTGACATTAAAGACAATAATATTCTCGATGGCGGTTCTAGTTAGAAGATTGGGACTGGCCCAAAAGAAAGTCTCTTTCAAATAATTATGAACCGGGGTAGGATAGTATAATTTATGTAACTTAGTGGTGTGGAATTGGATACCCGAAGGTAACATGACTTACTAACTAAGTGACATAAATTATATTAGACCTACATAGGTGATAAAAGTTCTCACCTAAAGAGTGAACACTAGATATGCTTAGGTTTCGCCCAATGGAGAAATCAAAGTGATATCAATAGTTCATCTTAATTAAATTTAAAACTTGTATTGATTAGTGGCCTAATGTGAGCAATGTCCTATTATGTTTCAGTGAACGTCCCTACTTCCCTTCACACTCATGCCACCAGCATTCCGGCCTTGGATGGTACCAACTTTTCAGAGTGGTTTGAACATGTACAGTTTACACTGGGTGTTTTGGACCTAGACATGGCTCTAACAGTTGATAAACCTGATGAAGTAACTGCTGAGAGTACAGCAGAACATGTCAGCCATGCCAAAACTTGGGAAAGGTCTAATAGGCTCAGTCTTATGTTCATAAAGATGACCATAGCTAATAACATCAAGACTTCACTCCCTCCTACAACTAATGCATCTGAACTATTAAGTGCGGTTAAAGACCGTTTTAAGTCTGCAGATAAGTCATTAGCTGGCACCCTAATGGCTGAACTTACCACCATGAAATATGATGGTAATAGAGGAGTTCAGCAACACATTCTAAACATGACTGATAAGGCTGCTAAGTTAGGATCACTGGGAATGAAAGTTGATGAGTCCTTCTTGGTACAGTTCATCCTCAACTCACTTCCTCCTCAGTTTGGGGCATTCAAGATTCACTATAACACTCATAAGGATAAGTGGAATCTGAATGAACTAACTGGTATGTGTGTACAAGAGGAGGTGAGACTGAGGCAAGAAGGATAGCACTCAGTGTTGGCAGTAACTTCAGGAGGTATCCATAAGAAAAGTAACTATGGAAGAGGTAAGAGATTTCCATCAAAGAAAGGAAATGACCATGGGGAAAGTAGCCAAGGTCATAGAAAAGCTTTCACTGTCAAATGCTACTTCTGTGGCAGAAAAGGACATGTGAAGAAGGACTGCAACAAGAGGAAAGCTTGGTTCGAAAAGAAAGGTATAAATCTTTCTTTTGTATGTTTTGAATCAAATCTTACTGAAGTTCCTTCTAATACTTGGTGGATTGAGTCTGGAGCCACAACTCACATAACTAATTCAATGCAGGGATTCCTTACAACCCGGAAACCGAAGGAAAGTGAGAGATTCGTCTTTATGGGGAACCGTCTCAAAGTGGAGGTCGAATATGTTGGTGTTTATCGACTACTCTTGGAGACGGGTCATCAGATGGATCTTGAGGATACTTTTTATGTACCTTCGATTTCAAGAAACTTAATGTCATTATCCAAATTAGATGTTTTTGGATATTCTGTTTTGTTTAGTTGTGGAAAACTCTCTTTAATGTATAATTCAATTCCGGTTGGACATGAAATTTTATGTGATGGTTTATATAAAATTTCATTGAATGATGAGTTTGCACAATCTTTATTATCTCTGCATTCGAATGTTGGTATAAAACGTGGCTTAATAAATAAAAAATCCTCAATCTTGTGGCATAGACGACTGGGGCATATCTCCAGGGATAGAATTATAAGATTAGTGAAGACTGGGATTTTGGATAACCTATACTTCACTGATTTTGATGTGTGTGTGGATTGCATAAAAGGAAAGCAAACCAAACACACTAAGAAAGGTGCCACAAGAAGTAAAGAACTCCTGGAAATAATTCATATAGATATTTGCGGACCACTCTCCATTCCATGTTTTACTGGAGAGAGATATTTCATTACCTTTATAGATGATCTGTCACGTTATGGTTATGTTTATCTAATAAATGAAAAGTCTCAGGCTGTTGACACCCTAGAGGTGTTCATTACTGAAGTCGAGAGACAATTAGATAGAAAGGTTAAAATCATAAGATCAGATCGAGGTGGTGAATTTTATGGTAGATATGATGAGTCAGGACAACATCCTGGCCCATTTGCCAAATTTCTAGAAAAGCGTGGTATTTGTGCTCAATACACAATGCCAGGTACGCCTCAGCAGAACGGTGTTGCTGAAAGGCGGAACCGAACACTTATGGATATGGTTAGGAGCATGATGAGCTTCTCTAATGTACCCAATTCATTATGGAATGAAGCCTTAAAGACTGCTATGTATATCTTGAACAGGGTTCCTAGTAAGGCTGTCCCAACAACTCCTTTCGAGTTGTGGACTGGTAGGAAACCCAGTTTAAGACATTTACATGTTTGGGGTTGTCCAGCAGAGGCTAGAATATATAATCCACAAGAAAAGAAATTAGACTTAAAAACAATATCTGGGTATTTCATTGGTTATCCAGATAAGTCTAAGGGATACAAATTTTATTGTCCTAACCATAGTACTGTTGGCCCAATGGCCTTCCACTCTAGTTTTGATGATGATCAACACTCATGTAGTTATGTTTACTAATATTCTTGTGTTTCTAAGTTTCAGATCATTAACAGGATATTAGGTTGGTGATTAGCTTCAACAAGATGATTAGAAGCTATTCATGATGATTCCGGTGCCAAAGCTTAAAGATCATACCTTTGCACTTGGAGAATCACGGAGTTTGGACCGAGTCTACTTGAAGATGGAGTTCCTCAAGAGAAGACTTAGGTATCCTAGTTTAGATTGTGAGTTTTAGATCCATTTGTAAAGCTTAGTATAGTTGATATGCTCAAGTGCACAAACACACACGTTTTATGTTTTGATGTGTGGTTTCATGAATAGTTTGATCAAAACAAGTTTTCAAGATTTATATGTATAGTAGATGTTTTCTATTTATACATACATGCTTAACTTATAGACAAACTTATTTTGACTATCCTATTCATGTTTTGGAAAAATCTAGTATGATAAAATACAAGTTTTGTTTATGATAAAAATACAAGAGTTGGTTTTTGGTATTTCTATCATGCATATCCTTTAAACCAAAACCTTGTTATATGCTAGATATCAAAAACATAGATATTTCATTATGATTGTGTAGTGGATCATATCCATACACACTATGCTTTAATAAGTTCAAAATATCTTGTTTTTGTACTTTGTGAAGTTATGGAAAAATAAGTTTTAGAAAAACATATTTTTAGAAAAACAGTTTTTATTGTGATTAAAACTATTTAGTGGATTTACTGTGAATTTATGGGATTTTTATTGAGTGAAAAGACCTATTTTCAAATCCCGTATCTGTGCAGTTCTGCACTGTGCCTGCCAGGCCAGTTCGGTCGACCGGACCGGTCGACCGCACCAAGTGGCCGGTCGACCGGGTCGGTCGACCGATGTGCACAGACGTGCACGCTGGCTACACATTGTAGTCGGTCGACCGGACCGGTCGACCGAGTTGAGAGTTCAACTCTCAGGATGTTTCGGTCGACCGGGCCGGTCGACCGCTAGTGCCCAACGGTCACTTTTCTGACCGTTGGCGGTCGACCGGGCCGGTCGACCGACGCCTGTCAGAGCTGCCAGCTCAGCTCTAACGGCTAGTTTTCTGTTTGGCCTATATAAACTCCATCTCTTTGGGGATTTTGGCCAAGTTTTTAAGAGAAAAAATACTGGTTTTCTGAGGTGTTTAAAAGAGTTTTAAAAAGAGTTTGTGGGGTTTAAAACTTCTCATCTTTATTTGTTTTGGGTTTTTGGAAAATCAAAGAAAACTAGGTTTTGGGATTTTGATTTGGTATTTCATTTTCTATCATATACAAGAGATTTCCCAAGTAGTTTTCTTTGTTGCTTGTTTCCAAAAACACTTTGATTCCACACTTGAGCTATATCATCTATCCTAAACTATTAGGATCTTGTTTTTGTGGAAAAAGAAAAGAGAAAAAGAAAGAGAAGTGTTTGAGGTTGTTTGTTGTAAACCTCATTGCTGTAAACACCCTTATATTTGTGAATCCCTCTTCGGTAGAGGTGATCGGGTGATTGTGTTGTGGATCCCTCTTAGGTAGAGGTGATAGTGTTTGGTTGTGAGCCTCTTCGGTAGAGGTGTGTGAATTGGTTGTTATATTGGCTACGGGCCTAACCCCTCGGTTGTGAGGAGGTTGTTGTTGAGAGAGGAGTTTGGTACTCCTAGAGTTGTAAGAAATCCTCTTCGGTAGAGGTTCCCTCGGTGGGAGTTGAGATAGTGGAAATCCTACACGGTGGTGTAGGCGGGGATGTAGAGCAAGGTGCTCGAACCTCGAAACAAATCTCGTTGTTTGCGATTGCTCCCATTGTCTCTCTAACTCTCTCTCATTTACTTTGTGCAAAGCATCATACTTCATATCATACTATATTTGCTTGTGTTGTGCATAATTCATATTGCCATATCATATATTGCTTGTGTTGTGCCTTGCATCTCTTATTGTCATATCTATTATATGCTTGGCTTGCTTGTGTGTGTGCATCACTTATACTCATCCAACAAGAGCTTCACATAGCGCCTCAACCCATATCTAGGGGAATCAAGAGGAGTTAGTCCAGAGCCTCGCAAGGGAAATTCGGCTACACTTGGTGGATTGTATTAAGTGTGTTGCAAGATTTGCATTAGCTTCCGCATTTAGCGCACTTAGTTTGCATTAAGTTTCTTAGATTAGCACTTACACCTATTCACCCTCCCTCTAGGTGTTTTTCAAGTACAAGAATAGTTGAAACTGGTAATGCCAGATTCCTGGAAAATGGTGAAATTAGTGGGAGTGCTGAACCAAGAAAGGTAGATCTTGAAGTGGTAAGGGTAAATATCCCAATACCCTTTCCTTCAAGAGAAATTGTTGTCCCTCAGCTTGACCATCAAGTTAAGATACCAGAACAACAAGTTAATGTTGGTTCACCACTCCATGAAGATATTCCCATTGAAAATATTGTAGAACCACCACAACCGGCAGCTTTGAGAAGATCTCAAAGGGAAAGAAGATCTGCCATTTCAGATGATTATGTGGTATATCTACAGGAATCTGACTATGATATTGGGATTAATAAAGATCCAGTTTCATTTTCACAAGCCATAGAATGCAATGATTCTAGTAAATGGGTTGATGCTATGAAAGATGAGTTGAAATCTATGGACCAAAACCAAGTCTGGGATCTCGTTGAATTGCCTTATAACTGTAAGAAAGTCGGGTGTAAATGGGTCTTTAAGACCAAGCGCGACTCTAAAGGCAATATCGAACGATATAAGGCTAGACTTGTGGCCAAAGGTTTCACTCAGAAAGAAGGCATTGACTATACAGAGACCTTCTCTCCAGTATCAAAGAAGGATTCTCTTAGAATCATTATGGCACTTGTAGCTCATTATGATTTGGAGTTACATCAAATGGATGTGAAAACTGCTTTTCTAAATAGAAATTTGGACGAGGATATCTACATGGAGCAACCTGAAGGGTTCGCAATTAAAGAACAAGAACACTTGGCTTGCAAATTAAAGAAATCTATATATGGACTTAAACAAGCTTCCAGGCAATGGTATATAAAGTTTAACGATACCATTACCTCTTTTGGATTTACAGAAAACACTGTTGATCAGTGTATATATCTAAAGATCAGTGGGAGCAAGTTTATTTTTCTGGTTCTGTATGTAGATGACATCTTGTTGGCCAGTAGTGATCTTGGTTTGCTGTATGAAACTAAAAGCTATCTTACCAAGAATTTTCAGATGGTTGATATGGGTGAGGCAAATTATGTTATTGGCATAGAGATCTTCAGGGATAGATCTCAAGGATTGCTAGGATTGTCTCAGAAGGGTATATCAATCGAGTCTTGGAAAGATTTCATATGGAAATGTGTTCAGTCAGTCCTGCACCCATTCAGAAGGGTGACAGATTAAGTGGTAGCCAGTGTCCCAGAAATGACTTAGAAAAGGGTCAAATGCAGAAAGTTCCGTATGCCTCAGCTGTTGGGAGCTTGATGTATGCAAGCACTTGTACCAGGCCAGATATCAGCTTTGCTGTTGGGATGTTGGGAAGATACCAAAGCAATCCAGGAATGGAGCACTGGAAGTTAGCTAAGAAGGTTATGCGGTATCTTCAAGGGACAAAGGACTATATGCTCACATACAGGAGATCAGATCAGTTGGAGGTGATAAGCTATTCAGACTCAGATTTTGGTGGTTGCCCAGATAGCAGGAAGTCTACCTCAGGATTTGTTTTCTTGCTAGCAGGTGGGGCAATCTCGTGGAAGAGTGTGAAGCAGTCCATTATTGCTTCATCCACGATGGAGGCTGAGTTCATAGCTTGTTTTGAGGCCATAAATCATGCATTATGGTTAAGGAATTTCATCTCAGCACTTGGTGTAGTTGACTCTATTGCCAAGCCGCTGACGATATATTGTGACAATACAGCAGCCGTATTCTTCTCTAAGAATGGTAAGTACTCTAATGGTTCTAGACATATAGAACTTAAGTACTTGGTGGTTAGAGAAAGAGTTGAGAAACAGAAAGTGTCAATTGTAAGTTTAAGTACCACTTTAATGGTTGCTGATCCAATGACAAAGGGATTGCCTCCAAAGACATTCAAGGAACATGTTGTAAGAATGGGTCTTTTGGGCAATCTGTAAATGTGTATTTTGGTACTTATGTAATTGACATTATTGTACAAATAAAAGTTTTTGTTTCTGTGTTTCCTGTTATCCAATTATGTGTGCACATATTATGTTTGGATGTATGTTAAACAGGAAATGTCTTTACAAGACAATTACAGGGGTCATTATGGTTATGGACTCAATTAGTAAGGGTTATCAATGTTGTGGTGCATAGAAGGGAGTATGACGTGGATGTTGTATAACCGCTATGACTCGCATGGTAGTCCAAACTAATTGCAGTATTACGGTATTTCATATTTGGGCTTATCAGTTGTTGTTTTTAAATTCGTGATCACGTGTCAAAGTTTTTCAGTATGGAATCCAATGGAGTCAAAATGATTTTTAAATGAGTCTTTTCATTTATTTGTTTTCTAAAGTTTTAACCTAATCGGTTAATGGTCCAAGTGGGAGAATGTTAATCTCATATTAAAGGTGGACCAATAACCTTGGTTATTTGCATTGGATTCCTATTAAAGTTAACTGATATGATATTATGCCCATATTAAAGTCACATTTATATAGTTTATTTAGTCTCTTGAAATATAAAGGTGCCATGATGGAAAGGCTTTATTTTAAGGGGTCTAATTGCAAATGTGCGACCCACTTTTCTCCTCCTGCAAAGAATACAAAACTTACGCTCATTATTTTTTGAGTCTCTCCATCAGAAAAGTACAGAGGGTTTTGGGAAAGGAAAAAGGAGATAGAGAAAAGAGGATCCTTTGCATTTAGGGTTTGCAGGAATCAAAGTGAAGGACAAGGGGCTTCTTCTTCCATTCATCACAAGGATCTTCAACCTTCATCTGAATCAATGGCTTCCGGTATGTATATGCATTTAATTTGTATATGCTTTCAATTCTTGAGATGTATATGATTCAGATTCATGGCCATTATTCCGCATTAAATTCTATTTTATTTCCAACAGTGCGCATGTGTGTGTGTGTGTGTTCATATATAGATATGTATGTATATATGTATTATATGTGTATTTGAATGTATCCGTGTTTGTGTGTGTGTCTATGGATGAAGGGTTATAGAAGGGGGAGAGTGAGCATGCATATGTGAATACATGTGGCACACTCGTACAGATTGTTTGCATATTTTACAAAAGGAGAGACCAGGAGCAGATGGGGTACTATATGTATATTTATTGGAGGAAGGCAGTGGGGAGAGGAGAAGGGGAGGAAAATGTGTATAGTTGCATTGCATGTCATATGTGTTGTGTTCATCTGATATATGTTTAGAAATGTAATAAAATAAAAAGTGTTCTTTCATGAGTTTAGTGAGATAAAAAGATAATAGAACAAGTACTTGATATGTCGTGAGTTCTTTGTGCGTATTATGGAGACGAGTGTGTGTGTGTATTCGGTGAAATAAGAGATATTATTACAAGAGAATAAGAAAATGAATAGCAAAGTAACTTTGAACATTCTCGATTGATGAATCATATTACTTGAATACATATTCTGTTTGCCTTGTTTTTATTGTATTATCGAGCTCATTTTATCTTGTTCAATTCATGTCCATGCTTATTACCTGATGCATAAATTATTTTTTGTATAGTTTATATATATGTCACTCTATGAAATCCTTGCATGACTTTACTCATTGGACTGTTGAGCTCATCCTTTAAATTAACAATATTTTCAGATATCGATAAGGGCAAAAATTCAGCTTAAAACTACGTGGGCATTTCTTTTGAATACTATATGGAGAATCCAACTCATGAACTTAATTTATATTATGTCATCCATGTATAGTTTCATGCTTGTATATAAACACTAAATTTGATGTGTATACTATGTTACATTGTTAAACTTGTAAGCTAGTTAGTTTGATCTTTACTCATGCATGGAGATATGTGTGTGGTTGTAGATGTTATATTGAGTTTGATGATATAGATGGTCATTATATTTAAAGTGAGGATGCCGAGAAGGATACTATCGAGCTTATATATATTATGATTATTAATAGCCGATACTGTGATCTAGAGGATGTGTTGAGCATGCCAGTTGTTACTGAAATTGTATAATTCTAATATAGGATATTGTGGTAATTATAAAAGAGATGCTATTGAAATTTATAAAAAAATTGAATATTATTATGCAAATCGAGAATTATAGAAACTGAGGTTGTTTCACAACAAGACCCCTTGTGTTTCATAAGAATCACATGCACGTAGTAGATGTAGATTATTCTCCACATTCCAGCTAGTTTTGCTTTTATTCGTGTGTTAACACATAACATGCAATTGTTTTTAGCCTCTTCTAAAAAATTCCAATGCTTATCAATATTGTACTATGAAAACCCTAAATAAAGTCTATGAAATGAGTTGGTACAAGGGAATGAGACGGGGAGCCACACGGGGAGGAAAAAAAAAAAGAAGCGATTTCATCATCTACAACTCTACTTTTTATATACAATTTTGTTTTTGATTTAGCTCCCAACAATAATTTCTATCAAGGCTGCTTCTATGTGGTCATATACTAAATTATTAGGTTTACATTTTAATAAGTCGCGATTCGAATCTCATGAGACGCGTTATATACGAATAGAAGTGTATATGTATAAACTAACAATTAACGTACGTCTCCTCTTTAAAAAAAAAAAAAAATCCTATCAGGAAATTTTCCTCCCACTCCTATGAATCTCAATAGGCCTTGAATTTTTGTTTCTTTTTACCATTATTTGAATAAATATTCAATTGTTTTATCTTTTTATTATTCGTCAGAACCATGCGGATAGTTCAGATGAGAAAGGCAGGAACAGGAGTCCAGTCCAAACTTCATTTTAGTATTCAATGATAATTAGATAAACGCTAGAGACCAGAAAAGCCCCAATCCTAATCATTCCATTGACACTGATACAGTCACTGACAAATCAAGAGTTAATGAGTCAAAATCAAGATTTAGCAACTCAAAATCTAAGTTAATCCCAATGTGTCACTTTCTCTCACTATCAGCAGTCATGTGACTGGATATATTCACATGTACATGAAGTTCTGGTTTGTACACTGTAGTTGCATGTGATGTGAATGATTGATGCTTGTAAGACACACCATAATAATTATTTTGTATGCACCAACTTCTCTTAAATTGGTGTTACAATTCGGTCTTATAATAGATAATGCCCAATTATGATAATAAAAATCTAGAATCCTCTGTAAATGAAGGAAAATGATGTGAACCAAATCAGAGCCCATGCACTACTATTTGCAATCTGTTCTTTCTAAAACAAAGAAAATGAGGAAATTGGGGACGTGCCCATAATAACAATTACATGCCTAATATCATAATTATCTTCCAAAATGGATTAATTTTAAATATACAAGAATTTCAGTAAATTCCAAAAAACTTAGATGGCATCTCCTTTTCCCCCCAACATCAGAAAAAAAAATAAAACAGGGAAAGAGAAGCATAGGTGGAGAGTGGTAATTGTCAGGAGAGAGAGAGAGAGAGAGAGAGAGAGAGAGAGGGGTGGGGGGGTGGGGGAAATTACAATTCACACAAAAAATGCTCCTTTTTAATATTACACTTTAATACCTCAAAATTCTCATAATAATAACAACAACTATTAATTCAGCAGAAAAAGCAAATAAATAAAAAAGAAAAGAAATGACAAAATCAAGTAACTGGTTCCATGCGAGCGCGTGGCTTCTTTTGTGTGCTACCTCTTTTCCAAATCTCATCGGTGCCACATCCCCAGCGAAGGGCAGATCTGTAACTCTCCACATAAACTCTCATCAGTCTCAGTGAAGTCTTTTGGCGAGGAGAATGTGTCGGCTGATTGCTTTAATTATTAAATAAATAAAATAGAAATAAAAAAATCAACTTTTTATTTTATTTATGATTTCTTTTCTCTACTGCAGGCTGCAGCAGTGTGAAACCCAGTGCAGGCTGTGCAGCAATCTGTTGTGTCTGCTGAGCTGAAAAGAGTTGAGGAAAAAAGAGGCAATAAATACTAAGTGTTATTATTATTGTTATAATTACTGTTTCAGTTCTTTTTGAGCTTCTATTTTGATTATTAATATTATTAATTGTGTTTTTTGCTTTTTGTTTTTGTGGGCTTGCTTTCATCTTTCCTCGGGGTTGAAGCCAGCCAGCGTAGAGAGCAGGAGAAAAGAGCTAAAGAAGATGGGTTCAAGGTAAAAGGAGAGTTTTCTATCAGAGAGAAGAGAGAGAGAGAGAGGGTAATTTATTTATTTATTTATTTTTCTTTTATCAATTTTTATTCAAATTGAGGGAGGCTCCTCCCTTTTTCTGCTCTGCTGCTTTTGGGTTTAGGTGGATGGGATCTGTCCATTATTACTGAATCAATCTCCTTCTCTTTCTTTCTTCTTCCTTGTTCTGATCTCTTGGGTTCTTGGGATTTTGTCCTTTTGGGTTGTTGTTCAAGGGTCTGGGTCTCTTTCCCTTTTCATTTTTATTTTCCTTGTAGATAAAATTATTTTTCTAAGTGGGTTTTTCTTGCCTTTTGTTTTGCAGTCTGTTTCAGAGCCAGTGAGGTTTTTATTTGTTTTGAGGATAGTGTGATTTTGGGTTGGTGAGATTTGTGGGTCTTTTTCTTTTTATTAAGAGAGGAGAGGAGAAGAAGCAGCAGCGGCAGAAGAAGAGTAAGTAGAGAGAATGGCTGGAGGTGGAGGAGCAGCCCCTGCACCAAAGGCAGATGAGTTGCAGCCGCACCCAGTGAAAGATCAACTCCCCAATGTCTCCTACTGCATCACTAGCCCTCCTCCATGGCGTAAGATTTTTGTCTTTTTTTAATTTTAATTTCCAAGGTTTAAAGATTTAATTTTAGATAGATGGATGCATTTCTTTGACTTTTTTCTTTTTCTATTTTCTATGTTATTTTACATGTGGCCATACTGTGGAGATCTAGCTGACCGTGTGCCGTATTTGCTCTTGGTGAAATTTAAAGGATTTCTATGTTTTTTTATTTTGGAAATTGACCCAATGCCAATTTAGTCTCAGAGAGTTTTTTTTTTTAATTATTTATGTTTTTTTTCTATTTCTTGCTTCTCATTGATCCCATTCTCTGCTTTGTGATTGTTTAATACTACTGTATTTTGTGTGCTGGTTACCTATTTGATTTAATTACAGAATGATGTTACAATATGAGCTCACTCACAGATTTTTCTGCGTGACTAATTTGGTTAGTTGTAGTTCTGATATTTTAGTTTCGATTTGTTGTGGAATTTTTAATTCCCGCTTTAGCTTTTCTGCTTGGTTTCCAGCATGCATCAACAAATTTTTGGCTATTTTATGATTGTTCTGCCATTTATTCTCAATGTATTTGTTTGGTTTTAATTGCAAATGTTTCTGCATTACAGATATGGTTGTGGGTGTTACTAGTGTAGCTAAGTTCATTCTCTTTACGTTTCAACATTAGTTTTGCTACAATGGATTTCTATTATTTTTTTCTTTGTTTCTTTAGATACCCAAGCAACTACACTCATCTGGGTTATCTCTAATGCAGCCTAGCCTATTTTGTTGGTTTCCAGCATGTTTTTCTTGCTATTGTGCTGTTGATTTTTGACCTTAGTGAAATTATTTCACTCTGTGGCTGTTGATAATGTACAGGAAGTCATTTGGTTTAATTGCGAAATGTTCTTGTATTCTCAATGTTATGGACAACTTTTATAATGCGGCTTGTCAGATTATGACTTAGCTGCATATTTTTTAATGTAATTAATTTTTCGTGCAGCTGAGGCCATCCTCCTGGGTTTCCAGCATTACCTAGTTATGCTTGGCACCACAGTTATCATCCCCACTGCGCTTGTTCCTCAGATGGGTGGAGGCAATGTGAGTGTGAAGTGTGAACCTGTCAAGAGATTAAAAGTGTTCTGTACATTATCTATGCGGCTCTCCTTTGTATTTATGGTTTGCATCTGATATGATACTTTCTTCAATATCTCATAGGATGAGAAAGCAAGGGTAATTCAAACTCTGCTCTTTGTTGCTGGTTTGAACACACTCTTCCAAACCTTATTCGGAACTCGTCTGCCTGCTGTGATTGGAGGGTCCTACACGTTTGTTGTGCCCACCATCTCGATCATTTTGGCTGGTCGCTACAGTGATATCATTGATCCTCATGAGGTTGCAACCAAAGATTATTGCTATTTTATTAGCATTTCTTTTTATTTAAATTTTGGACTGTTAACTTCCTGAACAGAAATTCCTGCGAATCATGCGTGGAACCCAAGGTGCTCTGATTGTAGCTTCGACACTTCCAATTATTGTTGGTTTCAGTGGCCTCTGGCGCAATGTCACGAGGTTTGTGCGGACGACCCCGAATTATGCCAATCTTTTGTTTTTTGATTAGAAACTATTTATTGATTCTTTATTTAATTTTGTAACAATCAGATTTCTGAGTCCACTCTCAGCAGTTCCTCTCGTTGCTTTATCTGGGTTTGGTCTCTATGAGTTCGGCTTTCCAGGGGTGAGCATGCATTTGTTCTCGTTGTTATGATCTACAGGCTTGTTAATGTCATATGCACGTTCACATTTTGGATTTTTGGTGATAATTTGATTATCTGATTGTGATTGCTTGACATTTCTGTTTACTCAGGTTGCAAAATGTATTGAGATTGGACTTCCACAGATAATTTTGTTGATAATTTTTTCACAGGTATTGTGGTTTGATAAGGTTCATTTTACTAGCTAAACATGGACATAGTATGGTACTTAATCATATCTGTATATACTCTTTTTCACAGTACATACCCCACGCAATACAAGCGAAGAAACCTGTCTTCGATCGCTTTGCTGTCATATTTTCAGTGGCAATAGTGTGGTTTTATGCATACTTGCTCACAGTTGGCGGGGCATATAAGCATGCAGCACCAAAAACACAATTGCATTGTCGTACTGATCGGTCCGGGCTTGTTGGTGGTGCTCCTTGGTTTGTTCTCTAGCTTGCCATGTCAAACCGTTCTGTAAAATGGAAATTTGGAATGGTTTGATGTAGACGTCTAGGTAACATCTTCTTACTAATCATTGTTCTGTTAATATGTCATGTTTGTAGGATAAGGGTTCCATATCCTTTTCAATGGGGAGCCCCGACATTTGATGCTGGGGAAGCTTTTGCAATGATGGCTGCGGCATTTGTTGGTCTTGTAGAGGTTCGATTATGTTTTCTACCTCTCTGAGGACCAAATACTGGCCTTTTATTCCTTTGTTTTTGCCCCGGGGGTGTTGGGGGGGGGGGGGGGGGGGGGGGGGTGGCGCTGCTATTTCTGATGTCTTTTGGAGCTTTAATATGTTTCTTTTTTTTATGGTCATGTTGCAGTCTACCGGTACTTTCATTGCTGTTTCAAGATATGCAAGTGCAACGCCATTGCCTCCATCGATTTTGAGTCGCGGTATCGGGTGGCAGGTACATGACTGAGTGTTATCACTTTTTACTTCCGTTACCTGTTTCTTTAATATATTATGGAAATCCTAATTACTAACTGTTGATCCAGGGAATCGGTATCTTGTTGGATGGGTTGTTTGGAACTGCAAGTGGGTCCACTGTATCTGTGTAAGATTAACGTGGAAACTTAATCTGCAGAATTTCATGATTAAACACAAACATTTTTCTTATCATCTGAAGTTCCATTGTTTCAATTCTCCAGTGAAAATGCTGGTTTGCTGGCCCTCACACGTGTAGGAAGCCGAAGAGTAGTGCAAATATCTGCAGGATTTATGATTTTCTTTTCTATCTTGGGTATGTGATTAGTAGCCAATGCGTTTTATTCTTGAATAGAGTTTAGCGTTCTGATTAAAGTTTTCTAGAAATGGTAATGAAGTAAGGGCCTATGGTTCCATGAATGCAATATCTCGAATTGGTACAACATTCATTATTTGGTTGGTTGGAGTTGAGAAATTTCCAATTCATAAAATCTATCCATTAACACTACTATTTATTGTTACTTCCTATTGTTTTGCAAATCTCCTCTCTTTCTGACTCTCTATTAGGTGAAATAAAAGGTAATTTCAAAGTTCTAAATAATTTTTCATTTTTGAAAAATTGCATTTTAGACATTCCATTCACGCTAACCAAGTGTAGGAGCTGATATTCCAAGATATTCAACATTCCAACCAAATAAGATGAATTTGGAACTGCAAATTGCAATGCAATGCTGTGTTTCTCAATTTCGTTAATTGAAAGAATCACAGAATTGCAGTTAACAGTAAGCAAACTGCAAGTATATTCTCCATGATGCATCCGAGTAATGATGATTTCCTTAAATGCCAGATTTACTCGACAGCCACCAAACTGCCTAACTTGGCAGTTTGTCTGGGATGGATATCTGTCATTGCATGACTTGGAAGACAAATTGAGCAATGTGTATACCTTAATTTTACAAGTATAATACCAACTTCTTATTCACTGCTCAAATATCTACCTGTGGCATTTCTGAGTTTTTTTTTTGGTTAAATATGAAACTGATAAGTTCTGATTCCTTGCTGATCATGCTATCCATTGATGTCACATATTTGCTAGTGCATTGCTAATTTTGTGAACTTGATCTTTTTATTATTAAATATTGTATTGTGAGTAACTCTTACGGTGCTAGCCGATACTCTGTTCTATATTGGAAATAGGACTTGCAGCCGCATGGCTGAAAGTCTCAAAGTTATCTATAGACTCAACCTTCATAAGTTGATTTGACATATCATATTATTGTTTTAATTTCAGGCAAGTTTGGAGCAGTTTTCGCATCGATTCCTGCACCAATCGTTGCAGCACTATATTGTCTTTTCTTTGCATATGTTGGTATGTAGTATCGCTCGTAAAAATTATCCTTATCAAGTTAACTTCTTCAATAATGTAACTATTTCTGAGTTTTACTGGCATATTTGTTTTGTTTTGCATCTTTTCACATCTACTATCTATAATGCAAACCTTGGGAGCCTTCCAATTTGATTGTTGGTCTCATGGTTTCGTCACTAACACATGTTGTCAATTAAAATTAGAAAAGGATTTTGCTTCATATGCTGCGTGTTTCTACTTTGAAAAGAAGAAATTCCTCAGAAAAGAAAAGGAAAAGAAAGAAAACAAAAGGTCCACCTGTGCATATGTTGCTCATGTCTTTGGTGGAAAAAATAAGGCACCACACGTCTGTGTTGAATGTAACTTTTCGGACACCTTTATCTACATGATACTGTTTGTAATGGAATACATGCATTCAAACCTCCAAATAACCTTTCTGCAAAAATGTTCAAATACACTATGAAATAAAACTCGAGAAGCATTATTTTGTGTGCTTGACGTTTAGATTTTGAGTTATAGTTTCTGAAACACAACCATCTCATTTGTCCTTTTTCATTTATACCCAGTTATGAAGTTAAATTTACTTTATATTCACATGAAATTCTTTTCAAGTTTCCTTTTCATGCCAACTCCTATAAAGTTGGTCACTGATCATTTTTTAATTGCACGCATAGCACATGCAAAAGAGTGATATAATACTTACTGGCCTTCAGGGGAAAGTGATATAATACTTACAGCCTTCGGGGGAAAACTTTTCTGCATGAACAGGTTCCGTGGGTCTCAGTTTCCTACAATTTTGCAATTTGAATAGCTTCAGAACAAAGTTCATCTTAGGATTTTCAGTTTTCATGGGCTTATCAGTTCCCCAATACTTCAATGAGTACACTTCTGTTGCTGGTTATGGTCCAGTTCACACTGGTGCGAGATGGGTATGTGAAAATCTCAAAAATCACATTGTTATTTGAGTATTCCTTGCAGTGTTATTTGTCTTGAACCCGATGACCTACATTTTGTTTGCAGTTCAATGACATCGTCAATGTTATATTCTCATCCGAACCATTTGTCGCGGGCTTTGTAGCTTTCTTCCTGGATAACACGCTCCATAGGCATGACAATGCAACGAGGAAAGACCGTGGTTACCATTGGTGGGACAGGTTCCGGTCGTTCAGGACTGACACCCGCAGTGAGGAATTCTACTCCCTTCCTTTTAACCTCAACAAATTCTTCCCATCTGTGTGAGTGTGCTGGTTAGTCTCTGTCTCAGCTGTTTGTGTCCCTCTAGAGTACTGGTGGGATGTTAAGATATTGTGTCTTTATTTCTGCACTCTAGGGAAAACTTTGTGGTATAAAAGAGGCCTAATGGATCTACCTGTTACATTTTTTTTATATGTTTAATTTTGTATATCTGATAGGTGGTATGGATCAAAGTAGGAAGGTTATTTTGTCCTAATTTTTGTTAATTTTCTGTAATGCATGTGTAGCCCCTTGTTCGTCCTTTAAGATATGCTCTTGAGGTATGTTGTAAGCTTCTCGAGGCCCGTCCTTTGATTAGTTTTTGATCTTACATTCAACTAGTTATTCTATTTTCTGGTGCTCTTGTAGCAACAAAATAATGATCTATATCTGGTGTATAGAATAATCTGCCTTTATCTGCATGTAGCGATTGATATCTAGAATCAGGTTTCTTTAATATTCTTTTGACTATTGAGTAGGCATTTGCTTTATAAAAGCATAGACATTCACACAAGGTTAACTTTGATGCCAAATGATGAGTGTAGCCTTTCGTGATCAGCTGTGTTTTTTGTAGAAAATTAAAAAAATACCAGTAGAAAAGTTCTGTAGCTTACCTGGTTACATTTCTGAGAGTAAGACCATAGCTTTATCAATCATTTTGGATGGTATTTCTGTTTAAAGTTTCTGTCAAATTTTAGATCATCTCAGCTTCCTGTTGTTTGCCTGCCTCTTTTGGTGCTAGAAAAAAAAAATGAGTGGGAACTTTTCCTTTAGGTTGTCTCAGATGTTTCTCTCATCTCTGTAGAATCTAACACCGTGCCATAAAATGATTTGCTTGTGAATACTGATATAAAGGAGAAAGGGATGCCCAAACTATAGAGCTTTGGAATGCCTTTCGAATTATAGTTCACAGGGGAAGAGGTAATGGAATTTGAGTAGAAACTGATTTAAATTCCATTTTCACAGAGAGAGAGAGAGATTAGAGTCAAATCAGTCTCCATATGGTGGGCTCTCTCGGTGCATGTTACACCATGTGATTTCAAAATTGTGATTCCATCTTAAAAGGTGGAAGGGAAGCACAAGGAATATAACTTTGATTACAGTTTTTCTCAAAAAGATGATGCTGACGTTCTTCAATTTTAGTTCTTTTTCTATCATTCAAAGAAACAAAGCAAAGAATAAGAATCTTTTTATTTATTTATTTATTTTCTCAGACAAGATTGTAGAATGAGTGTTGTGGGTAATTATTAAGAAATTAGTACATGTACCAAAATAATGAAGTGGGTATAACTAAATTACAGAAAATCACCAAAAACTGCACAGTTTTTACATGGAAAACCCTTTTTCATAAAAATCACGGAGAGGGGAAGAGAGATTTCACTATGTCAATGGCGATTACAGTTGGGGGTTCTCTGATGTACTAAGGTTTCTAGAGGAGAGAGAGATTTCACTATATCAATGGCGATTACAGTTGAGGGTTCTCTTATATACTAGGGTTTCTGGATACCTCCTTTCACGTGGGAAGAGATCTATTATTTATATATGTAGTGTCTGTTTAGATAAGATTGCAGTATCCAGTTCTGTTTTTAAATATTCACCCGTTTATCTCAAAGGCGAATAGAGCTAAATACCCTAATTTGAATTGATTAAGTAAGAATCCATCTTTTTCTGGTGGTGTGCTTTCAGTTGTTGATGTGGTTGATCTGATCCCGAGCTGCAACTGGAGATTTGGCGTATATTTGTTTAATGAAATTTATTGGCTAGGTCTGTTTAATTTTTTTGATCCCGAGACTGACCTGGATTTTAAAAATGGAGTCCATGTTTAAAATAAAAAGATCAGTCTCAAGTCATAATTGACCTCAATTCGAAGACACAATCTAAACACTTTTCTTTCCTTTTTTGAGAAACCGGGCGGAGGCGCACATAGTCGTTACTAATTATTCAAGATAAATTTTTGAGAGGCTGAGACCCTCCGTACAATGTTGTTGGTTGGCCAAACCACTGGTATATGCATGATCTAATTTAAATAAGAAAATGAATTTCAGAATATCAAAAAGAAAACAAAAGTAAACACACAGGACATGTCTTTTTAAATTAACCAGATAAAGAATAAACAAAAAAATAAGAGGCAAAAATTCATATCCATGCGTTATAGAAGTACTCTTAATTATGTTTTTTTCCCCTCTTCATTACATCATAGCTTTTAATATTTTGACCATGTTCAATATTTCATACAGTCCATTTCAATAATATGTAAAAATAAAAGAATATGATAAAACATGTTAATATAATATTTGGTTCACATGTTCACTGTAGTACAATGATAAAAACTTTTTGTAGTTAGCAAATGACTTTGGGTTCAAATCTCCAGGCTACAGCCTATACTGAAAATACGACAATATTAATATCCATTTCTTCTACAAATCCATCAAAGTTTTGAGTTAACGACTTGTAAGCTTCTAATTTAATGGGGACCATTGGGCCAAGCACGTCGCACTTAAACCTAAAGTTTAAATATCAGATCAAAAATAATAATCCAAGCCCAACTAAACTTTGTAAAATTTGGCCCAAGCTCAGAACCAGACTCAAATCAGACTGGAGCAGTTCTTGCCCAATTCCAACCCAAACTGTTGTTTAGCAATAAAAACCTTGGAAATTAAGTTCATGACAGTCTGGCAAAATTTTGCCTAAGAATATACATTGTATTTGTAGATAAGCCACCGAATTAAGTTGTTGCCTCTCGAGTCAGTAAATGATCGTTGGATCTCACTGAGCTCAAGCTCGTGTCATGCCCACAACGTCAAAGACCTATACATCTCTCTCTCTCTCTCTCTCTCTCTCTCTCACACACACACACACACACACACACAAACTTGTGTCATTCTAGAAGGATTCGAAGCCGAATAGTTCTCACTAAAATACTAACCTCCGACATTCAACTACAAGTTTCATCATGTGAAGTTGATTTATATTGTTTAAAATAACTAAAAATCAAATGTTTTGAATACTTTTTTTCCATCCATCAAGTGGCGTAAAATGAACAGCCGAAATTAGTGAGTTGGTTAGATATATGTCTTTAAATATATAAACTCTCGATCCGGCCATTTGATCATGATCTAAACATTTAAAAACACATACAAACCAGTTTTTGTTAGGTTTCAAATGTTCTACACCATTAAATTAACCAACTCATGTCCGTTTTTTCCCTATTTGATATATGAGAAAAAAATATTTAAAATATTTGATTTTTAATTTATAGATACTTGAAAAGATATAAACCAACTTCAACGAAATGGATATTGTATTCTAACGTCGTAGGGTTGTATTTAAGTGGGAAGGATTCGGCCTTGGATTCTTCTGGAGTGGCACAAGTCTATCTTATATATATATATATAGAGATAGACTTGTATCCTTTCAAAAGGATTTGATCCCGGATCCTTCCCACTCAAATTCAACCCTCCAACATTCGAATACAAGATTCACTCCATTGAAGTTGATCTATACTATTTCAAGTATCTATAAACCAAAAATCAAGTGTTTTAAATACTTTTTGCCCATCCATCAAGTAGGGGAAAAACGGACGGCTAAATAGTGAGTTGGTTAGTTTAACGGTGTAGAACATTTGAAATCTAACAAAAATTAGTTTATAGGGGTTTTTAAATGTTTAGATCATAATGAAATGGCCGGATCGAGAATTTGTATGTCTAAAGACATAGATCTAACCAACTCGCTACTTTCGGCCGTCCATTTTGCGTCGCTTGATGGGTGGGCAAAAAGTATTTAAAACACTTAATTTTGGTTTATAGATACTTGAAATAGTATAGATCAACTTCAACGGAGTGGATCTTGTATTCGAATGTTGGAAGGTTGATTTTGAGTGGGAAGGATCCGGGATCAAATCCTTTTGAAAGGATACAAGTCTCTCTCTCTCTCTCTCTCTCTCTCTCTCTATATATATATATATATATATATATATATATATATATATATATAGAGAGAGAGAGAGAGAGAGAGAGGGGGGGGGTGCTCCTAGCTGTTCTCTTTAGATTGTACTCTAAGGAGGCCGCCTAAAAAACTCACAATAGAGTATTTTTTACGATGATCCACTCCATCCATTTTGATCATATATTTTAAAATGATTATATATAAGAAATCACACATTTTTGATACTTTTTATTCATCTATCAAATAGATATAAAATGAATGGTTTTTCGCCAATAGAACAAATGACACCACTTGATCGATGGTTAAAAAATATCCAAACTGCGTGAATTTCTATATATAAGCATTTTAGGACATAAAAATTATGACAAATAGAGTGGATCATTTATTGGAATAGTACATGGCGAGTTTAGGCTGCCTATTTAGATTGCAATCTAAGGATCCTTACTAGGAACACTTCACCCATTATATATATATATATATATATATATATATATATATATATATATATATATATATATATATATATATATATATATATGGGCTTACTGTACCTCAGCCTGCAGGCTGAGAGAGTTTCTCAGCCTGCGGGACGTGGCTGAATATAGGCCACACATCGGTCGCAGAGTGTGGGCGCCAAAAAAAATCAAAAAAACCCGCCTAAACAATCGTGAATCAAAATGACAAAAATACCCCTTTTAAATGACGACTGCGACTTCTAGCATTGAAAAGTAAAAAAACATTCCATGGTCGCAGACTTAATACAGAATAAAGAATATCAGACAAAAAATGCTATCGTATAGCAATGCGACCTCCTTCGGTACTGCGACCAAATTCGCAATCTTCTTTCTCATGCCTTATGTAAAAGAAGTAATTAATATTATATCTACCGTGATACAACAACAGTCTAGAAAAAAGAGACGCACTAATGTTAATCTCCGAGAAAGAAAAGATGTGCACCATACGTAATCTAAAGATATAGGCAAACAATTCTATAAAAAGTTAAATTTTTTTACCACTTCTTACCATACTCAACCATCACCTCTAACAATTATTATTACTATTCATGTTCTTCCACAAATATTCACCTTTATATAATACTTGTTACTAATATATTATCTCATACCTAAAAACTATATTTTTACTCTTCCTTTTCAATTTGATTTCAAAAACTTCCAAAAAAAATTCATTCTTGAATCATGTCTTCCCCATCTTCTTCCTCTGAACACTTAGATTTCAACTTCAATCGTTCCCCCACCGGTCCTTTGTCTTCAGGATATTCTAGTGAATCTGATACCAGTCTGGACTTCACTCCTTTTGACTATCTCACTACATCAAATAATGTATTAACTGATCCTCCTATTCATGATGATAATGAAGTTTTCATGTGGGTTACTGAAGAAGACATTATTCCTCTGCCACTTGACGGAGACATGCTTGATGAAAGCATGTCCTCTGATGTTGTAGGCTCGCTTCCTAGCAACGGGTCAGACGAAGAGCTTGATAGAGACGATCCATTCTAGGAGTTCATCGGTGAAACAAAAAAACCTCAAAAACAGCAAGATGATGAGGAAATAAGTGATGAAGAGGAAGAGCAGAAGAATGAAGACGATGAATCTGCTTATGATGGTGATAATGACGAGGATTAGGATTTCCTGATCTTCTGATATTCAATTATATTTTGTCTTCTTTTAAAAGCTTTTAATTCTATTTTTTTGTAAGGTCTCTTTCTCACTATATTAACTTATAAGCTCTTTTAATTACATATCCAAACTGCGACTGCTGCTCTTAAACACTGCGACCATAGTCGCAATCCTACTACGGATGCAATTTATGGTCGCAGTTAATCATTTATCAGTTCCCAATGCGACTTTGGTCGCAATAATGTACTGTTTTGGAGTTCAAAGTAATTTAAAGTTATAGTGTATTAACTTTTAAACTGTTTTGGATAACTGAACAGTCACCTAGGAAGTATACAATTTTTGGGAAAAGATAGAAAATATATTTGAGAGATATTCACGTGGTCCGAGAGCTTAAACCTTTTGGAATTCCGGGATTAAAAATATATAAAGGGTCATGAGCAAAGGATTAAAAACATACTAAGTTATTTTTGCTCAAACTCGTTACTCTCACTGTTCGGAAAATACATTCAAAAAATGTCTTCACCATCACCACCGTCTTCACCGGAAAGAAGCCAATACATTCAAACAATGTCTTCACCATCACCACCGTCTTCACCGGAAAGAAGCCAATCATCAAATGATGATTTTATGTTTAGTTCTGAAACAATGTCTCGCTACGGGTCAGAATCTGAGCTTGATACAGACGACCCTTTCTGGGAGTTCATTGATGAACCAAAACACAAACATGAAGAGAAAGAAAGCGACGATGAGACTGTACCTGAAGAGGAAGAAGAGACAGAAGACGAAAGCATGACTCTTGACGACGAATCTGATTACGATGGTGATGACGACGATTAGAATTTAAAAAATTGTATTTTGTTTTTCTTTTTAAATATATATAAATCTGTTTTCTAAAGTTAATTGTGTGAATTACATTTTTTACTACTATGTATTGGTTGAAATACTGCGACCATGGACGCAGACTTAATAAATACACTGCGACCTTGGTCGCAGTTGCTGGACTTTAGTCTTAATCAACAACAACACTGCTACCTTGGTCGCAATTTCTGACCGTAGTCTTAATAAAATAAACTGCGACCTTGATCGCAGTTGTTGGTGTTTAGTCTTAATAAAATACACAGCGACCTTGGTCGCAGTTGCTGGTCTTTACTCTTAATCAACAACATCACTGCGACCTTGGTCGCAGTTGGTGATCTTTATAAATAATCAACAACACTGCGACCTTGGTCGCAGTTGATGGCCGCAGTCTTAAAAAAATAATCTGCAATCTTGGTCGCAGTTGCTGGTCTTTAGTCTTAATCAACAACAACACTGCGACGAGGTGACACGTCACCGCAGCAGTTGCTTAGTCGCAGTTTTTGGTCGCAGTGTCGACCCTGGTCGCAGTTGTTTCTGTTTGCACTGTAGTCTTATGCGACCTTGGTCGCAGTGTCGTCTCTGGTCCAAGTTGTTTTGTTTGCATTGCATGACTGCGACCAAAGGTCGTAGTTTATTAAAAAACAAATATGCTTTTTATTTATGTCCACGCATTTATCTCCAGGCATGTGAAAATGATACAAAACGATCTCTTATACAATAAGATTGAGTGTTACAATATAGCAGTACAAAGAAAACTAAACATCAAAAAGAGCCATTGTTGACTAAGAGCAGTGGTGTTATTGAGGTCTTTTTATTTATGTCCAGGCATTTATCTCCAGGCATGTGAAAATGATACAAAACGCTCTCTTATACAATAAGACTGAGTGTTATAATATAACAGTACAAAGAAGATTAAACATCAAAAGAGCCCTTGTTGAATAAGAGCAGTGGTGTTATTGAGGTCCCCGTGTATTAAAAAACTGTGGACGTCGAGGACCATGACTTCTTCCCTTGTGGACGAACATCGATCAAGTTTACCAGCCAAAAATATTCTCCCAGAGGCCCAGCGAACCTAAAAAAGGACAATCAAGCTCTGGGTCATCTTCGTGCATAGGGTCATCTTCATCCATGGAGGCAGGCCCCTGTTAGAGACTCTGAAGAAGGCGGAAATTCTCAGAGCAATTGCTCTCAAATGAAAACAGTCTAATTATGGGCTGTTAAAGGGAGAGTGTGAGCCCTATTTATAGCCAGCCCATAATAACCATAATTAATGGTTCATTAATCAGAACCGTCGGCCTTAATGGTCTCCAACCGCCAGCTCCGGTTTGACATTAAAAGACATTAACGCCTAAACCCAATGAAGAGCCGACGCGTGGACAACAGCTTCGGGAAACAACGAATGGTGCGGGTTCGTCAACGTAGACTTAACGTTAAAAAGATCTCATAAAATCTTTATGACAGGTCGCGTCTCACGGAGTGACTCCAAGTCGCATCAAACACTTAATAAAATAACAACACGGCGACCTTGGTCGCAGTTGCTGGCGGCAGTCTTAAACCAAAACAGCAGTGTCGACCTTGGTCGCTATGCATGTTAATCTAAAGGAAAACACTTACTTAACGTACTGCGACCAAAGTCGCAGTCCATGTAATGCAACCTTAGATTGCAGTTGCTGGCCATCTTTATCAATAACAACACTGCGACCTTGGTCGCATTTAACCATGTACACTGCGATCAAAGTCTTTGACTAAGGTCGCAGTTTAAATGTACAATGCGACCAAAGACTCTAACTACATTATATATAAAAAAAATAAACTATAAAGTAGAATTTTATCGCAGGCTGAAAACATTGATCTGAAAAGATTTTATATTTTCAAAAAAAAATTTATCCCAGGCTGAAAAGGAGAAACTAGATCTTTCAAAAAAGAGGTAAAGAAATAAGGCGAAAAGTAATTTATATCCTATAAAGAGCGGCAAAATAAAAGGGGGAAAATAATAATAAACAATAAGGAAAAGTTTATTTGGTAATTTAACTTCTCCCTAAAAGCGGGCCGCAAGTCAGTGAGGTGACAAATCGAGCCACGTCACCGCAGGCTAAGAGAGTACTCTCAGCCCGCGGGCTGATATACATTTCTCTCTCTATATTATATATATATATATATATATATATATATATATATATATATATATATAGAGAGAGAGAGAGAGAGAGAGAGTTGTGTCCTTCCCCACTCAAATATAACCCTATGATATTCTAGTGCAAGATGCATTTCGTTGAAGTTGATCTATATTATTTCAAGTATTTATAAACAAAAAATCAAATTTTTTAAATACCTTTTGTCCATGCATCAAGCAGGGGAAAAACGAATAGCTTAAATAGTGAGTGAGTTAGTTTAACGGTATAGAACATTTAAAACCTAACTAAAATTGGTTTGTATGGGTTTTTAAATATTTAGATCATGATAAAATCGACAGATTGAGAATTTGTGTGTTTAAACACATAGATCTAACCAACTCACTACTTTCAGATGTCCAATTTGCACTGCTTGATGGATGAGCAAAAAGTACTAAAAAACACTTATTTTTTTTAGTTACTTTAAATAATATAGATTAACTTCAATGGACTGAATCTTGTATTTGAATGACATACGTTGGTATTTGAGTGGGAAGGATTCAGGCTTCAATCTTTCGGAGCTACATAAGTCTACCTCTCTCTAAAAATCAAAATCAAGTGTTTTGAATACTTATCGCCCATCCATCAAGCGACGCAAATTGGACGGCCAAAAGTAGTGAGCTGATTAGATCTATCTCTCTAGACATATAAATTCTCGACCGCCATTTAATAATGATTTAAACGTTTAAAAATCCCTACCAAACCAATTTTTGTTAGCTTTCAAATATTTTACACCGTTAAACTAACCAACCTACCATTTAGACCGTCCGTTTTTTCCCTACTTGATGCATGGGCAAAGGGTATTTAATATACTTGATTTTATATTTATAAATACTTGAAATAATATATATCAACTTCAATGGAATGGATCTTATATTAGGATAATGTATGGCTGTATTTAAGTGGGAAGGATTCGAGCTCAAATTCTTCCGGAACTACAGAACTCTCTCTCTATATGTGTGTGTGTGTATGAGTTGAGCTGGGCTACTTTCGAAGATATTAAGAATATCGATACTCCCACTTTAATTTAATTGATACATCACACATATGTAAGATCCAAACCGTCAGATGTGATCTACTAACTTTAAACATAGTGAGGAATAAAATTTCACGAATTCTCGTTATCATTTTTGTGATACGTGATATATTCTTCTACTTATGTCTATTTTTCATTGTAAATCGATGGATTGGTTTAAATAGATGAAATTGGAGGCAATAGTTGATGAATCTCAATTGCGCTCGATAAAGCTGGGGATTAGAAAATACATCAAGAATTTTCTACGAGAGATCCGATTTGCACGTCCATCCGAAAGTGCGTCAAACCACACAATGACTTATACACGCCAGCGCGCGGATACCTCACATGGAACGCGAGGATATAGCAGGACCTTCCTAACCAGCACCCACACGGCGTATACGACGTTGAAATGATGATGAGGCAGGACCATCTCAGCAGCAGGCACAATCATATTCTTAAACTCTTCCTCCACGGGATCGATGAAGAAGGCGTGGGCGTGACCGAGGAAGGCTGCATTGTTGTGTTTTTCTCATAGAACTTGTGAAGAACTTATATATGTTATATTATGAAGAACTTGTGATGTGCCAACTCTAGTAGATATTGGTATTTTTGTGGTATTATGATATATTGGGATATTTTTTGTGATAATATGATATGATATTTCTTAATATTATGATATATTGCGATATTTATTTTGATGTGATATCGTAAAAGAAACTTGTGATATGATCATTTTGTGATATTCTATATGTTGTGAAGAATTTGGTTTTGAATTTGTTTTTTTTTTTTGAATTTTTTGTAATATTGATTTTTTTGATATTCTAAGCATGTTGATGTGTTCTCTGCTCTGGACTTGAAAAACCCGAGCGTAATATGTGTATCAATAGAGAGCAGATGTACACGAGTGAACCGCGTGTTCTTAGGTTTGGGTGTAGGAAACTCAAACGAAAAATTGACTTATTTTTTGCGCTTGGGTTCCGTAAAATCCGTACTAAAATTACTTTTTTTTCCCATTCGGGTTTTCCAAATCGGAACACTAAATAACTTCTTTTTTGTGTTGGATTTGGGAAACCCGAACGTAATTTTTCATCCCATTGCAGCCGCCAGCGCCACGCTGGTGTTGAAATCGGCGTGGTGCTGGCGTGGCATGTCAGAGGTCGATTTTGGCAAATTTTTTGGGAAGACTTGTTTCTTTAATTATTTATTTAAAATAGTTTTTTTTAAAATTTTTTTTTGTTCATTGGTTCCGTAGTCTCCAATAAACCCAAAGAAAAAAAAAAGAAATCTTTTACTATCCTGTGGCCGAGGTCTAGACCGCTGCAATAATTTTCTTAATTTTTGACAAGTCTCGTTAGGCTGCGGTATAGCCCAGCATGACCTCGTGGGCTAAAAATAAAAAGACCTAGAGCTATAATGATAAGAATGAATTATTACAGTTTAAACAGATGTGCAAGCTCTTAATGGATTCGAATCCGCGAGTAGGCATCATTACCAGCTTAAAACGGATCCGCGGATCTTGCAGGATCCAGACCCGTTACCCTGAGCCTGCATTGTGATTTGACCTAATACTTATATTAGGAAAGAGTCATCAAGTGTAACCGTTGGTGGAGTGGAGTTCACCGCGTAATGTTGACGCGCTGTCGAGATTAGCGGGTGCTCAATTAGGAAAGAATAATCAAATAAAATATAACCGTTAGTTAACCGCTTAATCTCGACGCCCAATTGTAACCATAGTTCTCTCTCTTCCCCCTTTAAATACCCCTTCCCCACCAAAAACCGGGAGCGAGCTCTTCAGCAAAAATCCCTCAGCCTCCCGCTTGTCCTTAAGGAGAAACCCTAATTCCCCTCTCCCTCTCTATTGAAATCGGCGGCGAAACCATAATTCCCCTCTCCATCTCTCTTCGAATCGGCGGCGAAACTCGAAGCTGCTCCATCCCTCTCTCCCCTCTCGCTCAAACTTCCCCTAAACCTTTCCACTCAGAATCCGAGAGCCTCCCTCTCCCTCTAAACCCTAGTCTCCGGTTCCATCTCCTCTCTATTCGAATCGGCGGGCGAAACCCTATTTCTCTAGTTGATCCAACCGATGATCAATGGAGCGCGATGATGCCGCAAGAAGGGATGGAAGCGATGCTGATGACGACGACAATGGCTGACCTAGTTTTCAAACTCCAAAGGTCAGTAATAAATTCTTTTTGCTTCTCCCTTTTGCCTTTCCTTTTAAACATGGGGCTTTACGATTTAGTTTAATTTATCGCTGATGCACGTGGAAATTAGGGCTTTGTAAATAAATTTATAGACTTGACCAAAGTTATAAGATTTCTTGAATAGGTCTAATTTGCCGTCTAAATTTTATGATAGTGGCCAGAATTTTTCTTACTGATTTCTCTCTTCTTAACAAACAAGAAAGAAAATAAGGTAGACAAAATGTTGTGACATTTGAATATAGCCTACTATGCTACTGTTCCTTGACCTTGCGACTACTTAGTATGATCCGTTTTTAAGTCCAACCTATCTTGTCAACCTCGTCATGTTACAATTTAAATTGTTGGGGTTATAATTTTCAGAGTCCTCTTTATCATCAGTAGAAGCATTCATCCCCACCCCCCTCTTACTTCCTAAAAAGCAGAAAGGAAAAGACATATGCTTTATGGATTTGCTTTGAAATATTTTACATTCAAAGCTCTATTTCTTTTTATTCTTTGGGAAAATGCTATCAATTTATGCTTTCTTTTTCTTTTTTCACCTGAAAAATGCAATTACGCACTTTGGCTAAAACTGTGCATTCTAAAATGTTTGGGATTTTAATTTGTTTTGTTTGAATTTGCAGCGAACACTTTGCAATTGTATATGCACAGCTAGCTATGCCCTTTTTGTTGTGCTTTGAGTGCATTCTTTTAAGAAATTTCCTGATAGTTTTTCTTTTACCTTTATGATAGATTTGTGCCACTGATATATACCAATACTTGTTGCGATTCACAGTGGACAATAACAACAATAACGTTGTTGTGTTGTTTTCCCTACTCGCACTTCCATTTAATACCCTCAACTGATTGAGAGCAAAAAGGCCACCAACTAAAAGCGGTTATCTAATGTTCAGGCTTTAGTTATTTGGAGAAGAATTACATGTTTAGTTTAACTTTTATTGTAATTATGTACTATATGCTTTTGTGGTATTTGGTTTTATGTGCAATGTATCGTCACTTATACTGAATATGACATGTCTCTTGCTGTGCTGCACCAAGAATAGCAAGACGGTGTGGAAAGGAAATAATGGAGTTATGATGCTCACAATGAGCTCATTGAGCTTGTGTTATATTTCATGTCGCCTTTTCAGTTTTAATCCACACTTTTGTTTCCATTTGTTGAATAGTTTCTTGTCTCTTACTTTTTAATGAGCAGGCAAGATTTCATGATGCTGCCACCTGAGTGTAGGCTGCTATAGAAGTTTCAGTTGCACTGCCTCTGACCTGATTACCACACTGAGATTCAGAAAAACAGTCATTGTATGCTGTTGAATTCATGGTATCAAACTAAACACCAACTATTTTCTTTTGATCTTTTAGATGAACAGATGGGTCATGTCAAATAGTGTTGCGAATTTACTTTCTAATCTTTATGTTTTGGATGCTTCTATTTCCTTCAGCTTATTAAGAAATATGCTTGGTTTTATTGACAAATGAGTAGAATGTATCCTTCAAACAATCATTAGCTGCATTCTGGTGTAAAGAAAAGTATAGTTCTGATTATGGACTAACTCAAACACGAATGCACCATTACACACATTCTTATAAAAGTACAAAACAACATTTCTGACAAAAGTGAATTTGTGTAGTTAAATATTTCGGGCACATCAACACTGTTTGTCAATTTTCACAATTTAGAGGAAATTCAAGTTTATAAAATAGGAAGGTGAAAGAAAGTAAATTTCTTTTTAACATATAATATTAGTTGTTTCTGTCTTTTCATGCACATTATCTAAAGATTGTAAGAAATCTCAGCCATTCTTTACTTTCTAAAGTTTAAAAGGAACTCAACCTCAACTAACAATATATATTATCTAGCTTTAAAAAAAAGTATTTCATTGTTTTTCAGCTTTATATTTCTGAACATTAATGTTTTTTGGGATAGTTTTCTCAATTTTGACATTTTTATAAATTTGAAAACCTTATTAGCTTTCAAAAGTATTCTATCAATTATTACTTTAAAAGACAGCATACATCTTTTCAGACTTATCGATAAACATTAAATCTTAAAGTATTTATGTTTTTTCAAGAGTACTTTTTGAAATTTTTTTTATACTTACGTTTCTCAAAGGTATCATTTTCTAGTAGCTTTATCAAAATTCACATTTTTTTTATACTTTTGAAAATCTTATTAACTTTCAAAATATTTTCTATCAATAGTACTTATAACTATTACTTTAGATGATAATATACATCCTGTAGACTTTTGATAAACTTTTCAATCATAAACATACTTATGGTTCTTTTTGAATTTTTTCAGATATCTATTTCTTGACTTTTAATGTTTTCCAGTAGTTTCTCAAAATTTGACTTTTTATACTTTCAAAAGCCTTGTTTGTTTTAAAAAAAGATATGTATACTTTTTGTTAAGTATACTTTAATGTTTTTTTTCAAAGTTAGTTGTAGTTTTTATTAGAAAAGAACTTTCTCAAATTTCTACTTTCAAAGTACTTATATAGTTTTTATGAAGCTCTCTACCTTTGAAATACCTTTTCAAATTTATATTTCTTAACTTTATTGCGTTCAAATATTTTTCTCATAATTTGAAAATTTTAACAGTTTTTAAAACATTAATTTTGAAATACATATTTGCTTTCCACTAGTACATATAGTTCTTTATTAGGCATATCTTTTAAAATTCTTTTATAAATTTACTTATAATTTATTTATAAAAATGCTTTTGAAAATTTTGTACTTTTGAGGTACTTATAATTTAACGAAGCTTTCTTTTTTATATTGATCCTCAGATTTATATGTCTTAAATTTAATGTTTTTGAAAATCTTATTATTTTTCAGGAATCTTTCAAGATATTTTGTATTTAAATGAGAAGGAAAACATGTTATATACAAGCTTTTGAATCTTAATGTACTTATAGTTTTTATTAAGCATGTATTTTAAAAATGTTTTAAATTTTATTTTTATTTTTTATTAGTAAATACTTTTTGAAGCTTCCGAAGAATTTATCATTTTAATTAAGCATACTTTTTGAAATTGTTTCTTAGATTTATATTTCTGAACTTTATATTTTAAAAAAAATTATTAACTTTGAAATTTTTTACTTTTTAAATTCTTATTAGCTTTAAATATATTTTTTTATCAACTATTACTTTATATGACTACAATTACGTCTTTTAAGACTTATCGAAAAAACTTGTGAATCCAATAGTTTTCTCTCATTTTGAATTTATTTTTCGGTTTTATATTTCTTGACTTTTATGTTTACCTATAGTTTTCTCATAACTTGACTTTTCTATACTTTGGAAATCTTATTTATTTTAATAGTACTTAAAATTTTTGGTAAGTTTCTTGTAAGGAAATTCTTTTCAAATTAACATTGTATTTTAATTACTAAAGAAATTTCCATATTTTATATTTTGAAGTTCTTTTGTTGTTATCAAGCATAGGTTTTTAAATGAGAAGGAAAACATATTATATACAAGCTTTTGAATCTTAATGTACTTATAGTTTTTATTAAGCATGTATTTTAAAAATGTTTTAAATTTTATTTTTATTTTTTATTAGTAAATACTTTTTGAAGCTTCCGAAGAATTTATCATTTTAATTAAGCATACTTTTTGAAATTGTTTCTTAGATTTATATTTCTGAACTTTATATTTTAAAAAAAATTATTAACTTTGAAATTTTTTACTTTTTAAATTCTTATTAGCTTTAAATATATTTTTTATCAACTATTACTTTATATGACTACAATTACGTCTTTTAAGACTTATCGACAAAACTTGTGAATCCAATAGTTTTCTCTCATTTTGAATTTATTTTTCGGTTTTATATTTCTTGACTTTTATGTTTACCTATAGTTTTCTCATAACTTGACTTTTCTATACTTTGGAAATCTTATTTATTTTAATAGTACTTAAAATTTTTGGTAAGTTTCTTGTAAGGAAATTCTTTTCAAATTAACATTATATTTTAATTACTAAAGAAATTTCCATATTTTATATTTTGAAGTTCTTTTGTTGTTATCAAGCATAGGTTTTTAAATACTTTTTCAAATTTATATTTCTCAAACTTAATGTTTCAAATTGTTTGCTTAAAATTTGATTTTTTTTTTTAACTTTCTCGGACCTTGTTTTGTAGACGTTATTTACCTTAAATACTATATGTAGTTTTCATTAAGCATGAATTTCGAAATTCCTTTTCCAATTTACTTAAAATATTTTTTTAATTTAATTGTTTCAAAGTACTTCAGCTTAGTTGCCCATTTTTTAATTATTTTCAGATTTATATTTTTGATCTTTAATTTTTTTGAATGTTTTCTCAAAATATTGCATTTTTATATTTTTATAAATCTCATTATCTCTGAAAAATATTTCTATAAGTTATTTTATATTTCTATAAGTTATTTATTTCGATGACCACATACAGTTTTTAGACCTTTTGAAAAATCTTTAGACTTAACGATGTACTATAAATCTAAAAGTACTTATAGTTTTTATTAATCATATATTTTTTTTAAAATTTGTTCTCAAACTTATATTTCTCAGAATTTTGAATTTGTCCCAAAATTTATCATTTTTTTTACTTTTGAAAACCTTGTTAGCTTTTAAAAGTACTCTAGGCTTTTTTTTATCATTCATGCCTTTTGAAATTATTTTTGAAATTTATTTTTTGTAATAAAAAGTTTTCTGATTTTTTATCTTTCAAAGTACATGTGTTTACTAAGAATACTTTTTAAAATACTTTTTAAAATTTATATTTTTATTAATGTTTTAAAATAGTTCTCTAAAGAATTGAAAATTTTATACTTTCTGAAACTTTATTAGCTATCAAGTTGTTTTCTATTATGTATAAGTGTAGACGACAAGAAAAAAACATATTTTTAGATTTATTAATATTTTTATACTCATCAACAAACTTTTAAATCTTTAAGTGCTTATGATTTTTATGGAGCACACCTTTTGGAATATTTTTCAGGCTTATGCTTCTTAACAATATTGTTTTCGAATAATTTTCTCAATATTTGACACTTCAAAATTTTGAAAAGCATTTTTTTGCTGTGTAAACATTTTCTGTTACTATTACTTTAAATGATTCTCATAGGCTTACCGACAAGCCATTAAATCTTATGCTTGTAGTTTTTATTAAGCATGCCTTTTCTGTTTTCAGAATTTCAAGATTTAAATTTCTGAACTTTATTCGTTTCTAATAGTTTTCTTGAAATTTTATTTTGGTATTATTTCAAAAACGTTATTTGATTTTACTTTCTTTTTAAAATTTATATATATTTCTTTAATGTTTTAGAAACATTTTGCTTCAAATTTGATATTTTAATACTTTTTAAGAACCTTATTTTTTTTAAAATGGACTTGTATTTTTATTAAGCATACTTTTTGAAATTCCATTTCTTGTTTAGTTATAGTTTAGAAGTACTATTTTCCAATTTTAATTCATGTGAAAAACATAGTTTTAGATAGTTTTTGAAATTAATTAAGCATAATTTCCAGACTCTTTCAATTTCTATACTTTAGTTGTACACATTACTTTTCGAATATATTTTTAAAATTTATTATGCATAGATTTTTGAATTTATATTCCTCAACTTTAATGTCTTGAAATAGTTTTCTCAATGCTAGACAGTTTTATATTTTCGAAACCTTTAAAACTTGACATGTTTTAGACTATAAACTTTTATCAGCTTTGTTTTGAAATTCTTCATAATGCTGCATATTAATTCGTATTGTTAATTAATAATGTACTTTTCTTGCATTTTTGTACTATTAGTTATAGTATTTAAAATTATACTTTTTTTTTCAAATTTATATTTCTTAACTTTAGTGTTCTCAATTTAAAACTTTTATACTCTCTGAACCTTATTCGTTATCATAGCATTTTCTCTTAATTATTACTTTATATGACAATAGTACATATTTTTACATACTTGAGAAGCCTTTTTAATATACTTTTAGAAACCTTATTTTTCTTTAAAAATATACTTTTAAGCTCAGAAACTCTTTTTCAAATTTATTTTTAATCACTTAAAAGTTTCAATTAGTTTTCTCTAAATTTTGAATTTTTATAGTATGAAAAAGCTTAATTTGAAAAACCTTATTGCTTTGAGAAAGTACATGTAGTTTTTAATAAACACCATTTTAAAATTTATTTTCAAATTTACTTATTTTTATTTGTAAAATAATCTTTAAAACATTCATACTTTTGAAGTCATTATATAGTCTTTATTATGCATATTATTTGTATTTTTTCAAATTTATTATTTCAACTTAGTTTTTTTATATTTTGTTAAAATTTTACTTTTTTGTTTCTTTGAAAACTTAATGATTTTGAAAAATATTTTATTTTCTTAAAAAATGCCTGTAATTTTTATTAAGCATACTTGTTAGAAATTCTTTTTAACCTTTACATACATTTTATACTTGTAAAATACTTATCCGTTTTTTTTATAATTTTAAAGTACTGTAATTCTATGAAGTATACGTTTTGAAATTCTTTTTCAATTTTTATTTTAAATACTGTTTTAATATTTCTTTCTCAAAACTTGAAATTCTTATACTTTTTATTTGACTTTAGATAAATGATCAAATAAAAAATTACTTATAGTTTTCATTATGCATCTACTTTAAAGTTCTCTTGCTGATTTTTATATGTCGGCTTTAACATTTTCCAATAGTTTTCTCAGAGAGTTGATTTTTCTTTTACCTTTGAAAACTTTTATTTGCGTTAACAGCGTAGTATTATTAAGCTTTGTTATTAAAGTTCCTTTTCAAATTTACTTGCAGCTTTTATTAATAAAGAAGTTGTCAAATTTTATATTTTTTATATTGTTTAGTTTATATTAAAAATTGTTTATTAAGTGTAAGTTCAGAGACTCTTTTTCAAATTTATTTTTCTTTACTTAAGAGTTTCAATTTGCTTTCCTAAATTTGGAATTTTTATACTTTGAAAAAGCTTATTTTCAGAAACCTTATTGCTTCGAAAAAGTACATGTAACTTTTTAATAAACTTCATTTTAAAAATTATTTTCAAAGTTACTTATTTTTATTTGTAAAACGATTTTTGAAACATTCATACTTTTGAAGTCATTATCATGTATACTTTTTGAGTTACTTTTTCAGATTTATAATTCATATGTTTCATGTTTTGAAATATATAGTTTCTCAAAATTATAATATTTTATACTTTTGAAAACCTTATTAGCTTTCAAAATATTTTTTATCAAATGAGTTTCTGCATTTTTTATGCATATTGACAAAATACCAAATCTTGAACATATTTATTTTTTATTATTCATATTTTTTATATTCCTTTTCATATTTATTATTTCAACTTATTTTTATTATTTTGTTAAAATTTTACTTTTTTGTTTCTCTGAAAACCTATTGGTTTTAAAAAATATTTTATTTTACTTAAAAAATGCATATAGTTTTTATTAAGCATACTTGTTCGAAATTCTTTTTAAGCTTGACACACATCTTGTGCTTGTAAAATACTTATCACTTTTTTTTTTTATAATTTTTAAGTACTGTAAGTCTATTAAGTATACATTTTGTTACTCTTTTTTCAATTTTTTATTTAAACTTTACTGTTTAAAATTGCTTTCTCAAAATTTGAAATTCTTATACTTTTTATTTTTAATAGAGTAGTGTGGGTTTTATTAAGCTTTGTTATTGAAGTTTTTTTTTGAAATTTACTTATAGCGTTTATTAGTAAAGAATTTGTCAAATTTTATATTTTTAATGTTGCTTTAGTTTTTATTAAAAAATTGTTTATTGTGAATAAGTTCAGAAACTCTTTTGAAATTTATTTTTCTTTACTTAAAAGTTTCTATTAGCTTTCTCTAAATTTGGAACTTTTTTACTTTGAAAAAACATATTTTCAAAAACCTTATTGCTTTGAAAAAGTACATGTAACTTTTTAATAAACTTCATTTTAAAATTTATTTTCAAAGTTACTTATTTTTTATTTGTAAAATAATTTTTGAAAAGTTCATACTTTTCAAGTCATTGTCAAGTATACTTTTTGTGTTACTTTTTCAAATTTGTAATTCATATGTTTCATGTTTTTGAAATATAGTTTCTCAAAATTTTAATATTTTATACATTTGAAAACCCTGTTAGGTTTCAAAATATTTTTTATCAAATGAAGCACTGCATTTTTTTATACATATTGACAAACTACTAAATCTTGGACATATTTATAGTTTTTATCATGCATAATTTTTATATTCTTTTGCAAAGTTATTATTTCAACTTATTTTTAAAATATTTTGTTAAAATTTTACTTTTTTATTTCTTTGGAAACCTAATGGTTTTGAAAAATATTTTATTTTCTTACAAATGCATGTAATTTTTATTAAGCATACTTGTTAGTAATTATTTTTAAGCTTTACATACATTTTATACTTATAAAATATTTATCACTTTTTTTATAATTTTAAAGTGCTGTAAGTCTATTAAGTATACATTTTGAAATTCTTTTTTCAATGTTTATTTTAAACTTAATTGTTTTAAAATTGCTCCACCGAAATTTGGAATTCTTATACTTTTTATTATGCGTCTACTTTATAGTTCTCTTGCCGATTTGGATACGTTGGCTTTAACATTTTCCAATAGTTTTCTAAAAAAGTTTACTTTCTTTTACCTTTGAAAACTTTTATTTGCGTTAACAACGCAGTATAGGTTTTATTAAGCTTTGTTATTGAAGTTCTTTTTCAAATTTTCTTACAACGTTTATTAGTAAAGAATTTGTCAAAATTTTATATTTTTTATGTTGTTTTAGTTTTATTAAAAAATTGATTATTAAGAATAAGTTCAGAAACTCTTTTTCAAATTTATTTTTCTTTACTTAAAAGTTTCAGGTAGTTTTCTCTAAATTTGGTACTTTTTAATTTGAGAAAACTTATTTTTAGAAGCCTTATTGCTTCGAAAAAGTACATGTAAGTTTTAATAACCTTCATTTTCAAATTTATTTTCAAAGTTACTTACTTTTTATTTTGTAAAATAATTTTTGAAACGTTCATACTTTTGAAGTCATTATCAAGTATATTTTGAGTTACTTTTTCAAATTTATAATTCATATGTTTCATGTTTTTTAAAAATAGTTTCTCAAAATTTTAATATATTATACTTTTGAAAATCTTATTAGCTTTCAAATTTTTTTTATCAAATGAATGTGTGCGTAATCTTATTCCAAAAATATTTACAAAAATCGATCTCTCCCCTTCCACGCTGACGCCACGTCGGCCAACTGTTGATTATGGCCGCCAGTGTGGCGGGGGAGGTGGTTTAAAGAAGTTCGGCCTTTCCTAGCCGACTTCTTTGGACGCCACATGCCAAGCACCAAAAAATAAAAAAAACTCACATACAACTTTCTTTTTGTTGGGCTTACCTTGGGCACGGGGGGCGGCGGCGACGGCGACGGCTGAGTGTTGAGAGAGTTTGGGTTTTTTTGTACAGAGAGAAGGGGGTGCGGGGAAGTATTAGAGGGGGGAGAAAGAGCTGTAGGGGGACTTATATAGGGTGGTTTTTTTATTTTAACTGGACAACAGAGTCCAACCCTACTAAGGCCAGACTCTGTAAACGCCCCACTGAGTAGTAGTCTACGGCCGGACTCTGTAAACGCCCCATTGACTGAGACCAACAACTCTCTGTTAGCGAGTTTTTATATTTTTGTTGAAGTGTTGGAGTCCGGCCTTGCCAAGGTTTGACTTTAAAGATGCTTTCCAAGAAGTCCGGCCTTGGCAAGGCCGGACTCCACACTGGCGGCCATAGTCGACCGTTGGCCGACGTGGCGCCAGCGTGGAAGAGGAGAGGTCGATTCTTGTAAATATTTTGGGATAAGTTTATTTTCCAAGGCCGGACTCCACACTGGCGGCCATAGTCGACCGTTGGCCGACGTGGCGCCAGCGTGAAAGAGGAGGGGTCGTATCTTATAAATATTTTTGGGATAAGTTTATTTTTATAATTATTTTTATAATTATGTTTATTTCAAAAATTTGTCCTAAAATAATTTTTGAAATGTTCATACTTTTGAAGTCATTATCAAGCATACTTTTTGAGTTACTTTTTCAAATTTATAATTCATATGTTTCATGTTTTTGAAATATAGTTTCTCAAAATTTTAATATTTTATACTTTTGAAAACCTTATTATCTCTCAAAATATTTTTTATCAATGAAATGTGTGCATTTTTTATACATATTGACAAACTACTAAATCTTAAACATATTTTGTAGCTTTTATTATGCGTATTTTTCATATCTTTTTCAATTTATTATTTCAACTTATTTTTTTAAATATTTTGTTAAAATTTTACTTTTTGTTTGTTTGAAAACCTAATGATTTTGAAAAAATATTTTATTTTCTTAAAAAATGCATATAATTTTTATTAAGCATATTTGTTAGAAATTCTTTTTAAGCTTTACATATATTTTATGCTTGTAAAATATTTATCAGTTTTTTTATAATTTTAAAGTACTGTAATTCTATTAAGTATACGTTTTGAAATTCTTTTTTCAAATTTTATTTTAAACTTTACTGTTTTAAAATTACTCTCTCAAAATTTGAAATTCTTATACCTTTTATTTGACTTTAGATAAATTATCAAATAGAAAATTACTTATAGTTTATTATGCATCTAGTTTAAAGTTCTCTTGCCGATTGTATATGTCGGCTTTAAAATTTTCCAATACTTTTCTCAAAAAGATGACTTATACCTTTGAAAACTTTTATTCGCGTTAATAGCGCAGTATGGGTTTTATTAAGCTTTGTTATTGAAGTTCTTTTTCAAATTTACTTACAGCGTTTATTAGTGAAGAATTTGTCAAAATTATATATTTTTTATGTTGCTTTAGTTTTTATTAAAAAATTGTTTATTAAGAATAAGTTCAGAGACTCTTTTTAAAATTTATTTTTCTTTACTTAAAAGTTTCAGTTAGTTTTCTCTAAATTTGGAAATTTTATACTTTGAAAAAGCTTATGTTCAGAAACTTTTTTAGCTGTGCAAACATTTCCTGTTACTATTACTTTAAATGATTCTCATAGGCTTATCGACAAGCCATTAAATCTTATGCTTGTAGTTTTTATTAAGCATGCCTTTTATGTTTTTAGAATTTCAAGATTTAAATTTCTGAACTTTATTCATTTCCAATAGTTTTCTTGAAATTTTATTTTGGTATTATTTCAACAACGTTATTTGATTTTACTTTCTTTTTAAAATTTATATTTTTTACTTTAATGTTTTAGAAACATTTTGCTCCAAATTTGATATTTTAATACTTTTTAAGAACCTTATTTTCTTTAAAAAGGACTTGTATTTTTTATTAAGCATACTTTTTGAAATTCCGTTTCTTGTTTAGTTAGAGTTTAGAAGTACTATTTTCCAATTTTAAATCATGTGAAAAACATAGTTTTTAGATAGTTTTTGAAATTAATTAAGAATAATTTCAAGAATCTTTCAAGTTCTATACTTTAGTTGTACACATTGCTTTTCGAATATATTTTCAAAATTTATTAAGCATTGATTTTTGAATTTATATTCCTCAACTTTTAATGTCTTGAAATAGTTTTCTCAATGCTAGACAGTTTTATATTTTCAAAACCTTTAAAATTTGACTTGTTTTAGACTTTAAAACTTTTATCAGCTTTAAAAATTAATATAGTTCTTATAAGTTGTAGTTTTGAAATTCTTCATAATTCTTCATATTCATTCGTACTGTTAATTAATAATGTACTTTTCTTACATTTTTTTACATAGAGTATTTATAGTATTTCAAATTATACTTTTTTTCAAATTTATATTTCTTAACTTTACTGTTCTCAATTTAAAACTTTTATACTCTCTGAACCTTATTAGTTGTCATAGCATTTTCTCTTAATTATTACTTTATATGACAATAGTACATATTTTTACATGCTTGAGAAACCTTTTTAATATACTCTTAGAAACGTTATTTTTCTTTAAAAATATACTTTTGAGTTCAGAAACTCTTTTTTCAAATTTATTTTTATTCACTTAAAGTTTCAATTAGTTTTCTCTAAATTTGAATTTTTATAGATTGAAAAAGCTTAATTTCAAAAACCTTATTGCTTCGAAAAAGTACATGTAGTTTTTAATAAACATCATTTTAAAATTTATTTTCAAAGTTACTTATTTTTTATTTGTAAAATAATCTTTAAAACGTGCATACTTTTGAAGTCATTATCAAGTATACTTTTTGAGTTACTTTTTCAAATTTATAATTATATGTTTCATGTTTTGAATATAGTTTCTCAAAATTTTAATATTTTATACTCTTGAAAACTTTATTAGCTTTCAAAATATTTTTTATCAAATGAATGTGAGCATTTTTTTTATACATATTGACAAAATACTAAATCTTATTGTTTAGTTTTTATTAAAAATTGTTTATTATTAGTGTTCAGGGTCTCTTTTTCAAATTTATTTTTACTTAAGAGTTTCAATTAGTTTTCTCTAAATTTGGAATTTTTATACTTTGAAGAAGCTTATTTTCAGAAGCCTTATTGCTTCGAAAAAGTACATGCAACTTTTTAATAAACTTCATTTAAAATTTATTTTCAAAGTTACTTATTTTTTATTTGTAAAATAATTTTGAAACGTTCATACTTTTGAAGTCATTATCGAGTATACTTTTTGATTTACTTTTCAGATTTATAATTCATATGTTTCATGTTTTGAAATATAGTTTCTCAAAATTTTAATATTTTATACTTTTGAAAACCTTAGTAGCTTTCAAAATATTTTTTTTATCAAATGAATGTGTGCATTCTTTTATTGCATATTGACAAAATACTAAACCTTGAACATATTTATAGTTTTTATTATGCATATTTTTATATTCTTTTTCAAATTTATTATTTCAACTTATTTTTTAATATTTTGTTAAAATTTTATATTTTTGTTTCTCTGAAAACCTATTGGTTTTGAAAAATACTTTATTTTTCTCAACAAATGCATATACTTTTTATTAAGCATACTTGTTAGAAATTCTTTTTAAGCTTTACACACATTTTGTACTTGTAAAATACTTATCACTTTTTTTTATAATTTTAAAGTACTGTAAGTGTATTAATTATACGTTTGTAAACTTTTTTTTTCACTTTTTATTTTAGACTTTACTAAATTGCTTTCTCAAAATTTGAAATTCTTATACTTTTTATTTTTAATAGAGTAGTTTGGGTCTTATTAAGCTTTGTTATTGAAGTTCTTTTTGAAATTTGCTTGTAGCATTTATTAGTTAAGAATTTGTCAAATTTTATATTTTTTGTGTTGCTTTAGTTTTATTAAAAAATTGTTTATTGAGAATAAGTTCTGAAACTCTTTTTCAAATTTATTTTTCTTACTTAAAAGTTTCTATTAACTTTCTCTAAATTTGGGACTTTTTTACTTTGAAAAAACATATTTTCAGAAACCTTATTTCTTCGAAAAAGTACATGTAACTTTTTAATAAATTTCTATTTAAAATTTATTTTCAAAGTTACTTATTTTTTATTTGTAAAATAATTTTTGAAACGTTCATACTTTTGAAGTCATTATCAAGTATACTTTTTGAGTTACTTTTTCAAATTTATAATTCATATGTTTCATGTTTTTGAAATATAGTTTCTCAAAATTTTAACATTTTATACTTTTGAAAATTTTACTAGCTTTCAAAATATATTTTATCAAATGAATGTTTGCATTTTTTAATACATATTGACAAACTACTAAATCTTGAGCAGATTTTGTAGTTTTTATTATGCATATTTTTTATATTCGTTTTCAAATATATTATTTCAACTTATTTTTTAAAATATTTTGTTAAAATTTACTTTTATAATTATTTTTATAATTATGTTTATTTCAAAATTTGTCCTAAATTAATTTTTGAAATGTTCGTACTTTTGAAGTCATTATCAAGTATACTTTTTTGAGTTACTTTTCAAATTTATAATTCATATGTTTCATGTTTTAGAAATATAGTTTCTCAAAATTTTAATATTTTATACTTTTGAAAACCTTATTAGCTCTCAAAATATTTTTTACCAATGAATGTGTGCATTTTTAGACATATTGATAAACTACTAAATCTTCAACATATTTTGTAGTTTTTATTATGCATATTTTTCATTTTCTTTTTCAAATTTATTATTTCAACTTATTTTTAAATATTTTGTTAATATTTTACTTTTTTGTTTGGTTGAAAATCTAATGATTTTGAAAAATATTTTATTTTCTTAAAAAATGCATATAATTTTTATTGAGCATATTTATTATAAATTCTTTTATAGTTGTAAAATACTTGTCAGTTTTTTTATAATTTTAAAGTAATGTAATTCTATTTAGTATACGTTTTGAAATTCTTTTTTCATTTTTATTTAAACTTTACTGTTTTAAAATTGCTCTCTCAAAATTTGAAATTCTTATACCTTTTATTTGACTTTAGATAAATGATCAAATAAAAAATTACTTATAGTTTTTTATGCATCTATTTTAAAGTTCTCTTGCGATTTGTATATGTCGGCTTTAACATTTTCCAATAGTTTTCTCAATAAGTTTACTTTCTTGTACCTTTGAAAATTTTTATTTGCGTTAACAGCGCAGTGTGGGTTTTATTAAGCTTTGTTATTGAAGTTCTTTTTCAAATTTGCTTATAGCATTAATTAGTAAAGAATTTGTCAAACTTTTATGTTTTTTTATGTGGCTTTAGTTTTTATTTAAAAATTGTTTATTAAGAAGACTCATAAACTCTTTTTCAAATTTATTTTTCTTTACTTAAATGTTCCTGTTAGTTTTCTCTAAATTTGGAACTTTTTATACTTTGAGAAAAGCTTATTTTTGCTTCGAAAAAGTACATGTAACTTTCTAATAAGCTTCATTTAAAAATTTAATTTTAAAGTTACTTATTTTTTATTTGTAAAATAATTTTTGAAAAGTTCATACTTTTCAAGTCATTGTCAAGTGTATACTTTTTGAGTTACTTTTTCAAATTTATAATTCATATCTTTCATGTTTTTGAAATATAGTTTCTCAAAATTTTAATATTTATATTTCTTAAAAACTTACTAGCTTTCAAAATATTTTTTATGAAAAGAATGTGTGCATTTTTTATACATATTGACAAACTACTAAATTTGAACATATTTATAGTTTTTATTAAGCATATTTTTTATGTTCTTTTGAAATATTCTTTCCAAATTTATTATTTCAACTTATTTTTTATTATTTTGTTATAATTTTACCTTTTTGTTTCTTGAAAGCCTAAGGTTTTGAAAAATATTTTATTTTCTTAAAAAATGCATATAATTTTACTAAGCATAATTTTTAGAAATTCTTTTTAAGCTGTACATGCATTTTATACTTGTAAAATGCTTATCACTTTTTTTGTTTAATAATTGTACTGTAAGTCTAGTAAGTCTATGTTTTGAAATTCTTTTTTCAATTTTTATTTTAAAACATTACTATTTTAAAATTGCTTTCACAAAATTTGAAATTCTTATACTTTTTATTTTTAATATAGTATTATGGGTTTTATTAAGCTTTGTTGTTGAAGTTCTTTTGAAATTTACTCATAGCGTTTATTAGTAAAGAATTTGTCAGAATTTTATATTTTTGTGTTGCTTTAGTGTTTATTAAAAAATTATTTATTGAGAATATTTTCAAATTTATTTTTCTTTACTTAAAAGTTTCTTTAGTCTTCTCTAGATTTGGAAATTTTTTGCTCTGAAATAACTTATTTCCAGAAACCTTATGCTTCAAAAAAGTACATGTAACTTTTAATAAACTACATTTTAAAATTTATTTTCAAAGTTGATTATTTTTATTTGTAAAATAATTTTTAAAACGTTCATACTTTTGAAGTCATTATCAAGTATACTTTTTGAGTTACTTTTTCAAATTATAAAATGTTTAATGTTTTTGAAATATAGTTTCTCAAAATTTTAATATTTTATTGTTTTGAAAACCTTATTATCTTTCAAAATATTTTTATCAAATGAATGTGTCCATTTTTTATACAATTGACAAACTATTAAATCTTGAACATATTTTGTAGTTTTTATTATTCGTATTTTTATATTCTTTTTCAAATCTTTTATTTCAACTTATTTTTTAAAATATTTTGTAAAAATTTTACTTTTTGTTTGTTTGAAAACCTAATGATTTTGAAAAAATATTTTATTTTCTTAAAGAATGCATATAATTTTTATTAAGCATAGTTGTTATCAATTCTTTTAAGCTTTACATATATTTTTTACTTGTAAAATACATATTATTTTTTTATAATTTTAAAGTATTGTAATCTATTAAGTATACATTTTGAAATTTTTTTTCAATTTTTATTTTAACCTTTACCGTTTTAAAATTCCTCTCTCAAAATTTGAAATTTTTATATTTTTTATTTGACTTTAGATAAATGATCAAATAAAAAATTACTTATAGTTTTTTATTATGCGTCTATTTTAAAGTTCTCTTGCGATTTGTATATGTCGCCTTTAACATTTTCCAATAGTTTTTTTCAAAAGTTGACTTTCTTGTACCTTTGAAAACTTTTATTTGCGTTAATAGCGCAGTATGGGTTTTATTAAGCTTTGTTATTGAAGTTCTTTTTCAAATTTACTTTATTAGTAAAGAATTTGTTAAAATTTTATATATTTTATGTTGCTTTAGTTTTTATTAAAAAATTGTTTATTAAGAATAAATTCTCTTTACTTAAAAGTTCAAATAGTTTTCTCTAAATTTGGAATTTTGATACTTAGACCTTATTATTGCTTCCAAAAAGTACATGTAACTTTTTAATTAACTTCATTTTAAAATTTATTTTCAAAGTTACTTATTTTAAATGATCATACTTTTGAGGTCATTTTCAAGTATACGTTTTGAGTTAGTTTTTCAAATTTATGATTCATATCTTTCATGTTTTTGAAATATAGTTTGTTTAAATTTAATATTTTATACTTTTGAAAACCTGATTAGCTTTCAAAATATTTTTATCAAATTAATGTGTGCATTATTTTTACACATATTGACAAATTACTAGATCTTGAACATATTTATAGTTTTTATTATGCATATTTTTTATATTATTTTACAAATTTATTATTTCTCCTTATTTTTAAAAATATTTGTTAAAATTTTACTTTTTTATTTCTTTGAAAACCTAATAGTTTTGAAAAATATTTTATTTTCTTAAAAAATGCATATAATTTTTATTGAGCATACTTGTTAGAAATCTTTTTAAGCTTTACATGCATTTTATACTTGTAAAATACTTATCACTTATTTATAATTTTGATGTACTGTAAGTCTATTGACAAACTACTAAATTTTGAACATATTTATAGTTTTTATTAAGCATATTTTTTATATATTTTTCAAATTTATTATATCAACTTATTTTTATTATTTTGTTAAAATTTTCCCTTTTGTTTCTTTAAAACCTAAGGTTCTGAAAAATATTTTTTTCTTAAAAAATGCATATAATTTTACTAAGCATACTTGTTAGAAATTCTTTTTAAGCTGTACATACATTTTATACTTGTAAAATACTTTTCACTTTTTTTTATAATTTTAAAGTACTGTAAGTCTAATAAATCTACGTTTAGAGATTCTTTTTCAATTTTTATTTTAAACTTTACTCTTTGCTTTCACAAAATTTGAAATTCTTATACCTTTTATTTTTAATAGAGTAGTATGGGTTTTATTAAGCTTTGTCATTGATGTTCTTTTTGAAATTTACTTACGGCGTTTATTAGTAAAGCATTTGTCAAAGTTTATATTTTTTGTGTTAAAAATTGTTTATTGACAATATTTTCAAATTATTTTTCTTTACTTAAAAGTTTCTATTAGTTTTCTCTAAATTTATAACTTTTTTGCATTGAAATAACTTTTTTTTTTAGAAACCTTATGCTTCGAAAAAGTACATGTAACTTTTAATAAACTTCATTTCAAAATTATTTTCAGAGGTGCTTATTTTTTATTTGTAAAATAAGTTTTGAAACGTTCATACTTTTGAAGTCATTATCAAGTATGCTTTTTTGAGTTACTTTTTCAAATTTATAATTCAAATGTTTCATGTATTTGAAATATAGTTTCTCAAAATTTTAATATTTTATCGTTTTGAAAGCCTTATTAGCTTTCTAAATATTTATTTTCAAATGAATGTGTGCATTTTGTTACATATCGACAAACTACTAAATCTTGAACATATTTTGTAGTTTTTATTATGCCTATTTTTATATTCCTTTTCAAATTTATTATTTCAACTTATTTTTAAATATTTTTTTAAAATTTACTTTTGTTTGTTTTGAAAACCTAATGGTTTTGAAAAATATTTTATTTTCTTAAAGAATGCATATTATGTTTATTAAGCATACTTGTTAGAAATTCTTTTTAAGCTTTACATATATTTTATGCTTGTAAAATACGTATAATTTTTTTAATTTTAATGTACTGTAATTCTATTAAGTATACTGTTTTAAAATTGCTTTCCCAAAATTTGAAATTGTTTTATTTTTATTTGACTTTAGATAAATGATCAAATAAAAAATTACTGATAGCTTTTATTATGGTCTGTTTTAAAGTTCTCTTGCTGATTTGTATATGTCGCCTTTAACATTTTCCAATAGTTTTCTCACAAAGTTTATTTTCTTATGCCTTTGAAAACTTTTATTTGTGTTAACAGCGCAGTATGGGTTTATTAAGCTTTGTTATTTAAGCTCTTTTTCAAATTTACTTATAGCGTTTATTAATAAAGAATTTGTTAAAATTTTATATTTTTTATGTTGCTTTAGTGTTTATTAAAAATTTGATTATTAAGAATAAGTTCATAGACTTTTTTCAATTTATTTTTCATTACTTAAAAGTTTCAATTAGTTTTCTCTAAATTTTGAATTTTTATACTTTGAAAAAGCTTATTTTCAGAAACCTTATTGCTTCCAAAAAGTACATGCAACTTTTTAATAAACTTCATTTTAAAATTTATTTTCAAAGTTACTTATTTATATGTTCGTACTTTGAGGCCATTATCAAGTATACTTTTTGAGTTACCTTTTCAAATTTATGATTCATATCTTTCATGTTTTTGTAATATAGTTTCCCTAAATTTTAATATTTTATACTTTTGAAAACCTTATTAGCTTTCAAAATATTTTTTATCAAATTAATGTGTGCATTTTTTTACACATATGTACAAATTACTAAATCTTGAACATATTTATAGTTTTTATTATGCATATTTTTTATATTCTTTTTACAAATTTATTATTTCAACTTATTTTTTAAAATATTTTGTTAAAGTTTTACTTTTTTGTTTCTTTGGAAACCTAATAGTTTTGAAAAATATTTTATTTTCTTAAAAAATGCATATAATTTTTATAAGCATACTTGTTAGAAATTCTTTTTAAGCTTTACATACATTTTATACTTGTAAAATACTTATCACTTTATTTATAATTTTAAAGTAATGTAAGTCTATTAAGTATGCGTTTTGAAATTTTTTTTCATTTTTTATTTAAACTTTATTGTTTTAAAATTGCTCTCTAAAAATTTGAAATTATTGTACTTTGCTTTTACTTTAGATAAATGATCAAATAAAAAATTACTTATAGTTATATTATATGCGGCTACTTTAAAGTTCTCTTGCCGATTGTATATGTCGGCTTTAACATTTATTTGAACTTCTTTTAGTTTGAAAAAAGCTTATTTTCAGAAAATTGTTGCTTCAAAAAAGTACATGTAACTTTTTTTTAATAAGCTTCATTTTAAATTTTTTTTCAAAACTTATTTTTATTTCAAATAATTTTTGAAGCGTTCATACTTTTCATGTCATTGTCAAGTATACTTTTTGAGTTACTTTTTCAAATTTATAATCATCTTCATGTTTGTTTTGATTTTAATGTTTTATATTTCTGGAAACCTTACTAGCTTCCAAAATATTTTTTTATCAAATGAATTTGTGCATTTTTTTATACATATTGACAAACTACTAAATTTTGAACATATTTATAGTTTTTATTATGCATATTTTTTATGTTCTTTGAAATATTCTTTTCAAATTTTATTATTTCAACTATTTTTTTATTATTTTGTTATAATTTTACCTTTTTGTTTCTTTGAAAGCCTAAGGTTTTGAAAAATATTTTATTTTCTTAAAAAATGCATATAATTTTAAAGCATAATTTTAGAAATTCTTTTAAGCTGTACATACATTTTATACTTGTAAATGCTTAAACATTTTTTTTTAATAATTGTACTGTAAGTCTAGTAAGTCTATTTTGAAATTCTTTTTCAATTTTTATTTTAAACATTACTATTTTAAAATTGCTTTCACAAAATTTGAAATTCTTATACTTTTTATTTTAATAGAGTATTATGGGTTTTATTAAGTTTTGTTATTGAAGTTCTTTTGAAACTTACTCATAGCGTTTATTAGTAACGAATTTGTCAAAATTTTATATTTTTGTGTTGCTTTAGGTTTTATTAAAAAATTATTTATTGAGAATATTTTCAAATTTATTTTTCTTTACTTAAAAGTTTCTATTAGTCTTCTCTAGATTTGGAACTTTTTTGCTCTGAAATAACTTATTTTCAGAAACCTTATGCTTCAAAAAAGTACATGCAACTTTTAAAAACTTCATTTTAAAATTTATTTCAAAGTTGCTTATTTTTTATTTGTAAAATAATTTTTAAAACGTTCATACTTTTGAAGTCATTATCAAGTATACTTTT